>CATIWJ010161796.1:0-10014 GCA_949640765.1 Croton laevigatus | reverse complement strand
TTATTTATTGTCAGAAAACATACAAAGTGAGTTGATGGAATGGCTACTGCTTCGTCTTCTGTTAAGAATCTGGGCCTAACTCACCTGAAAATCTGAGTTGACGGGTGATGATTACCCAGCCTTATAAATCTTGTTATAACCCTACTCCTATCCGATATGCAGTGGCGTAGCCAGACTTTGAGGGAAGGAGGGCCCACTTTTCCAGCAGCCACAGCAGCAGTAGCGGCGGCCGACAAGCAGTAACGTCCGATGAAGAAGAGATGAAGTAAGAAGAAGAGAGGGGGAAGAATAGATGAAGAAAGAAGAAGGAGGAGGAGGAACAAAATCTGTATTTTTTTTTTTCTTCTTCATTATTTCTTTCTTCTTCGGCCGGCACAACTCTGCAACTCCGGCTAGCCTTATCAGAACACCAAAACTTGTAAAAATATTGGACTATAAAAATATTGTCTATTAATTCTAACTCATTTATGCCAAAATATTTTCCTTTTATTTCGTATTTCAATTTTTTTTTATTTTATCATCAATAATAATTTAATTGAATCTTTATTAATTATTTTTAATTAAATATCCAAATATTAATTAATTGGGCCTTCAATTATTTTTATACCAAATTAAACCATTTTAATAAATTTTACAGTATTTTAGACTTAATTATAACTGTCTTATAATTTATTTAAGTCTCCAAATTAATTAATTCTCAAAATAATTATAATTTAATTAATTAATTAAGCTGGTGGACTAAATTGGAAAGATAAATTACGTTTAAGGGTCAATTACATAATAGAAAGAAGGGACGAAATTGAAAAGCTAAAGAAACATTAGGGCCATGCGCAAAATATTTAAAACTCTAGAGGACCAAATTGAAATTTGGTCGTCTTCTCCCTCAGAATTTCTGCAGAAATTCAGTTTCGATAATCAGACTTTAAGCAATCATTTCTCATGACTCCGGCGACAAAAATGGCCAAATAAGATATCGTTAGAATCGTCTTTTCACCCTCTATCGATATATGGCCTCAAATTTGATGGAAAATGACTAAAAATTGAAGAAATAAAGCTTGAACTAAGCTGGTTCAACAATCAACAAAACTTCATTTTTCTTCTTCATTTTTCTCCCAAAACTTCATGGAGCTCAACGCCCCTTTTGGCCCCAACATGGCTCCGTCCTTGTCGATGTGAGATTCCTTCACACCCCCCTCAAGCGCAGAATGATCGTTTGGGCATGACAACGGCAGTTTCTCTATAGGAGGTCACCCATTTTCAGGTGTAAGGCCCACCACGGGCCGCCCATTTCGGGCCATCATCCATTTCGGACCATTGTCCCGACATCGGTAGAAAGGGCATGCTCTATACCATGTTAAGAATATGAGCATAACTCACCTGAATACCCAAGTTGACAGGTGAGGATTGCCCAGCCTTATAAATCTTGTTATAACCTCACTCCTATTCGATGTGGGATTCCTTCATCTTCAATCTCTGCTTCAGCTCCGTTTGTTGGCTTGGATTCTGGCTTCAACCTTTGCTTGACCTTTGTTTGAGGACCATGATAGCTCATCTTCAAGCTTTTTGTTTTAATCTTTTTTTATTTTTTATCTATTTGAATCTTTGTTATTATTAAAATTTTATATAATTTCTGTTTGATTCTTAGTTATTTTTCTATTGCAATTTTCTGGATTTTGATTTAGTATGATTTTGAAAATTGACAAAAGCTCCTATTTTTTTATATTTTTATGTGTGAATGAGATTTGTAAGAGATTGATTAATTAAATAAATTAAATAACAAGGGTTAGATTTAGTTTAAGAATGGTCAAATCAAATATGTGTTGTTATTTCAATCTTCTTTCTTTAGTTTTTATTACTGGCAAAAAAAAAAAAATCTTTTTTCTTCATATTTGTATGTCTTGGTTTAAGATTTTGGTTGATTTTTATGTTGAATGTAAATTTTTTGGTTAAGCTTTCGAGTCGAGTAGAGCAGAGCATTATTGATCTCACGAACCGAGCTCAAGTAGCTCGATACTTTAATGAGCGAGCTCAAGCTCAAATCCGAGTTTGTCAAATAAACGAGCCAAATTCGAGTAAGCTATTGTTCGCCTCAGCTCAACTCGGCTCATTTGCAGCACTACTTGATATTATATGGATTTTTTATTGTTTTGTGTGCGTTAATAACCCTCTTTAATTATTATTAATTTAATAGTAACAAAACAAAGTTTATAACTATTTTAACAACAATTTTAAATGATAAGATGTTATGAAATATGTGATATTATTATAAATGTTTCCATGGATTATTCTTCATCACCATCTATTTTTGAGTTCTCACATTTTTTACTTTTATATTTTGATAGGAAATTCATTTTGTATTATTGTTCAACCTATAATTCCTAATAAATTTCAATTTGAATTATATAAAAAGCGCATGCATAGTAAACAATTAAAATTATATAGAAAAGTTGTGTTGGATGCAAGAGGAAGGATGATAATTGACTATTTTATTCCAAATTGCCCTATACATAGGTGAAAAATAAATCCGCACAACGCGTGAGCATAAATACTAGTTAATGATAATAGACCTGATAGTGGTGGATGAGTTTTCTGCCAGAGACAAAGATAAGGCATACACTAATAATTCTCGAATATAAAATCTGATTTAGAGAATAGAAATCGGTTTAACATTTGAACTAACTACGTTGATAATGAGTATATTTCTTTTATCGCCACATGCAAACATGGACTAAAACATATATCTAGATTAATCTCAAAAGATTTAATTAATTTTGATAATCTGACTCAACACATATTTTTTATCGATATAAATCAGTCTTTCCTTTTTTTTTTTTGGGCATGCTACACCTCTCGATCGATAGGTTCCAGAATTAGCCATTTTTGGTTTTTTTTTTATTCGTACGGTAGATTGTTTATACTGAGTCTCAAGATTAATTTTAGAGGATGGCAGTTCACAGAAATTCACTATGTATTATAGATTTTATATGACTGTAAATTTAACGGTCTTGATTATTTCATGTTTAATTTACAACACAATCAAAATCTGTAAATTATGGACTACTAAAATTAATATAAGACTAAATATAAATAATTAACTAAAAATAATAATAAAAAATTAAAAAAAAAAATAAAAAACAGCTTCCAGAGGTCTCCAAGCCTGAGGAATCGCTTTACCCTTTTTTTTTTTTTTTTCCCGCACTCAGTCTTTCATAATACATAGGTGGATATGTATGGAACAATAGGAGGGTGGGGGCCAACAGCTGTGCTTACAGTTCAGAGAAGAAATGGGTGGTTGTGTACCGTTGATCAAGTTGAGAAAAAATGTGGGGTCCAGATTGATTTAGCCAGAACGAGGGAAAAACTAGAGTAGGCAAGGCAACGGTCTTTAAGCTTAGAACTTTATACAGACCAACCTGGATAAAATAGACTTGACATAAACAATAATAAAATAAAATCAAAAGCAGCAAATGAGAAACGTCCACGTAACTGTCCGAATCTGACGCACCCTAACATTCCACGTTTCAAAAGCCAGATTCTTTGGAGTGTAAGAATACGGCTTACAATTTAGGCACGTGTTCACTACCCCACACGGGCTGTACTCTGGGTTTTTCAGGTTGTCCCAAGGAGATGAACATCGTACATTTCTTTTTTCTTATCCAAATTCAAATACTATCTCGTTATTAGTCGAGACTTTTATTTCTCTTCTTTTTTTATTTTTTAATTTTTTTTCATTTTATTTTAAAAAAATAACCATTTATATTCATTTAATATAAAAAATATTCATATGTATTAAAGATAAATTTAATCCACTATAAAATAAAAGGTATAATTATAATGTGCATCAATCGGGTTCAACTCAAGGAAAAAAAATAAAAAAAATTTTAAAACAGTCCTTTATTTTTTTAATTTTTTTAAAAAAGTCTATAAAATTATATTTTGATCTTTTAACCGTTATTTTAATAGAAAAATAGACATAAAGATATTTTTATCCACAAATAATAACACAGATAATTTTTTGTCGAAAAAAAATATCAATATGATAAAAATATAGAAATTTTTTTTATATTACCCATAAATAAATTGAAAAAACATGCGAGAGCCTCTCGCAGCCGAGAGGCTCCATTTTACCGTTAAGTTAATGATAAAATACATTAGTAATTCATAGCCATTAGTGAAAGTTTCCGGCGCCCAAAAATCTAATGAAAAAGAAAGGCTAAACTAAAAAACAAAAGGATTAAAAAACATATTATTTTCACTTTTATTCTTAGAATTAATGAAAATAAGTAAATAATAATTACCTATAATCCATTGAATACAGCTTTCGAAATTCACGATTTAATCGCTAAAAACTATTTTTTTTAGAGTTTAATAAAGTAGTTTTTAAAATTATTTTTAATTATTTATATATAACCCTCCTATCCCTTAGTATTTAACTTTTTTTTTTTAAACAGTTGTTACAAGCCGTTAAACGGAACTTAAATAATTAAATCTAATGAATACACCCTAACGGTTTGTTTGGTTTGATGGTAAGGAATGATAAGTAAGGATAAGGAGAAATAAGTTCACTCATATTCTTGTTTGAGAAGATGTTACACGAGGATAAATAAAAATAAGAAGGAATAAGCATTACCCTCCCTTACACCTGAAACTTCCAATTTTCTTACCCTCAAATTGGGGTGTAAGCTAAGGTCACTAATTTTTTAATGTACTCCTCCTTACTCTTCTCTCTCCTTACCCTCTCTTACCGTTCTATTAATTATCCATCTCTCACCCCATTTAAACTTAAGTAAAGTACAATAATTTATTTATAAACAAAGAGAGTATTTACAATATTTTATTTTGGTCTCGTATCCATGATGCCATCTATTTTACAATAATCCTCCTTCCATTAATGAACAGTTCCAAAACCCACACCACCCACACATCATTCATGTATATCTTTCAGCATGCAATCAATGCAATTTGTTTCTCCATCCAAATCATTTTAGCTCCATACTTGAAATTCTACCATCATCCTCATCTTCATCCCTTCAAACAAAGTAATTAAATTCTCACATCAAATATAATTTAGAGCAATGCTTTTCCACTCATTATGAGCTGCATCATAATGAGTTCAAATAACTTTCATTTTTTCACTTTTAAAGAAAAATCATAAAAAATCTATGAATCTAATGATTCATAGATGATTTTTTCATATAAAAATATCATTAACCAGATAACATTGGTAGTTATACTCTCCTCTTCTTAGTACTAACATAAGCGGTTACAAAGAAATAAATTATTAGGCGAGATTTTTAACTTGATTTTAAATATAAAATAACTAATTAGGCCAGGCTTTGAATCCTTTTTTTCAAAATTATTGATGACTTACAATTATATAAATGATAATTTGAAATAAAAAATAATAACTTTATGATACAAAATTTCAACCATCATTTGCTCATAAGTTATTTTACTATTTTTTTTTAAAATAAAAAGTTATTTTACAATATACTAATTCCCATCAATTCGTTATAATCCCGGCGTGTAACTAGACTAGAATTTGACCACACAAGCCAGTAAAATGATCCAGGCTAATTAGCATTCCGTCAACTATTTAAGCCCAAATCTACTGGGCTAAAATAGTTAAACCAGGTTGACAAAGTATTTAAATGGTCTAATTTATATATTATATCAAATCTCAATCAATATTCGAGTAGTACAATACTAAGCAAGCATGCTGATATAATTGATTCGATATACACTATCTAAAATTATAATTTTTATCTACAATAAAAATTAATTTTCAAATTTTATAATTCTGAATATAACTTTATTATTCAAAAATTAATACTTAGTAATTCATAAATTCATTCAAAAAATCACTTAATAAAAAAATCATACTATTAAACTAAATAAAGTCGTCAAAAATTATACTAATAATTTGAAGTTTAGACTTGGCTATATAAATTGGTAGAAAATTAAATTATTTAAGAAAAAATGAATTTCATTTCATGATTATTTTGAAATTTTCATGTAACATCAGAGTCAATAATCAGTAAAGTACTATTAATATATGGGGGGAAAAAAAGTACTATTAATATATGTCAGTGTTATGTGTTGAAGGTCAGGTTCAATCTTTCCCTTGACATAACATTGTCATAATTTTTCCATTGAAAGTGAAATTCACTGAATTTTTTTTTTTTTTTTGGAGAGCAACTGATTTATAAGTACACTAACAAGTTATTTTACGATTCTCATATCATAATATCCTTACTTTTTTTTTTTTGTTATATTGGGAGAATAGGTTGATTTTTCTTTTAATTACTTGGTGGATAATATCTAAGAAAAATCTAACTAGATCCCTAGTTTGACTGAGAAAATTCTATAAGATTATCCAAAAAGTTTTGGCAATATTTGTTTTTCGAAGAAGGTAAAAAGTGACCTAATAGTTAAGGTTAATAAAACCTCTTACCATGATCTTGAAGTTTGGAGTTTCATCCTCATCATTCTTGTCTTTCTATGGTAAAAAAAAAAAAAAAATTCAGAGTTTCATCCTCATTGTTCTTGTCTTTCTATTGTAAAAAAAAAAAATTCAGAGTTTCATCCTTATCGTTCTTGTCTTTCTATGGTAAAAAAAAAAAACTTTTTGTACGTTCTAAATTTTCATCAATTTAGTCCAAAAAACAGTTATCAAAGTAAAAATTATCCCCTTAACCTTTAATCGATCGAAGACAACAACGAAAAAATAGTTAACTGTTATTTTTTATTTTTGACATAGATATCCACACATGTATTTAAAGAGTGGGGATATATATTTACGAGCATGGGACATCGAACCCAGATGATTCAGCCTCCGCACCAACACCTTCTCCATCTCTTCCAAACCCCAGCCCCAATAGTTAACTGTTGTTTAATCAGCTAAACAATACTTAACATTTAATTTAGTTGAACACACGCATTCCTTGGGTTGCTACTAGGTAGGTTTAGGCATGAATATGTTTTTCAAAGCTTTCCATTTACAAGCAAAGAATTTTTTTTGGTTTCTAGACAGATAAGTACTTAGTTAATGATGTTGTTCCGTTATTCATCTTTAGGATTTATAAAGTACCAAAAAGAAAGGAATAAATATTGACTCATCAATGGGTTTTGATTTTAACTTAGGTAGGTCTCTACTATATAGCAATTTTGAAAAAAATTAGAAAGTGACCTAAATAAATTGATAACCCATTAATTTGCAATTCCATTATTACCCGAAAGAAATGCTCACCTCTTCAATTCATATTACCCAATTAAATGGGTGTCTTTTCACTATAAAAGAAAATCATAAAAGATGATCTTGTTTGAAACATTGAATCAATTATTTGCTCAAACTATAATGATCATGTACATGTATATGCTTTATATGATGATGGAGATTTTGATCCTCAATTAGAGGTTTAAAATATTTCCCCTTTTCTTTCAATTCTCTTCTCTCTTTTTTATCAGATGTCCCCGAAGAGACTTCAATTCTCTTCTCTCTTCTGAACCCTAGCGTTCACTCTTTCATTATGGTTCTTTGAATGATTATTCGTGAATTTTAGTAGGGTTTAGGGTTTAGATACTAAGACCCTAAAATGTCATGGCCTAAGATGCCCAGCTTCAATACTCAAACCCCATCTCATTGGGTGCGTGTATGGTGTATGTGTGTATATCTCTGTTAAAAAAATTTTTCCTTAATTTTCAGTAATATATACTGATCAAACGCCAATCTGTCCATTTTTTGTTTATAAATGAAGGAATGTGAAGAGAAATTTACTGTACATTTTAGGGTTTTTGTTTTGAAAAAAAAAAAATCTTTATTAGAACTAAAATGTCTAGATTAATTATCTTGAAAGATAGAAAATAAGGAAGAAGATGCTATATATATAATGTATTGAAAGCTACCCTTGACCTGCATTTCCACTTCTCTTTTTATTCCTCATTATTCCTTCTTTCTCGTTTCTGAAGTAATGGTCTGTTGAATTTATTTTTCTATATTTAAAAAGAATCTATCCTTACAATTCAATTTTCAACCAATATATATTTTTAGATTACAAGTCTGTACAGATAATTGACGGAATATTTGATAGAAAAAGCATCTTCTTTATTGCAACTAAAGGTAAAAAATTAGATTTGGATTTGAAGTTAGTTTAATTCTATGATAAGGAAGAATCAAACTGATGGAGATCAATAATATAAGAGATTAATTCAATTGTTTTGAGGTTGAAAGGATTTACTTTAAATATCATCGAATTCTCGAAATTCTATAATAACAAAGAATTGAATCCATGTCTTTACATATGGAGACGCCATAAAATAATAAATATTTTAGCCAGTGGAATTTTTTTCCTTTTTAACATAGATATTAACTCACGCATCCGAATGTGAAGAGGAGGATTCGAACTCCGCCCGCATGGACGCAATGGCAGGTTGTTTATCAACTCTACTAGCCCCAACCGCCAGTTTGAAGGTTTAGGAGACACAAATTTCTAACATTTAAATTTTGATCAAACATGCATATGATCAATGAATCTAATTAAATACTAAAATAATGAGTATCTAAATGAATAAACAATATCTAACACACATTAAGGTTAAGATAAAACATATGTTTACAAATCTTAAATTTTTGAAATAAAACTCCCCTCAGTCATAGTTATATATTTATTTATAAAAACATTTAACTAGTTAACCATTCTAGATTAAGTAAAACTCAATACAAATTATAGCAATTGCATTATACAAATTTCTTGTAATCTCGATGCCTTAGCCCAATTTTCATGACAATGATGCATTGGACATTATCATTTCTTTGGCCATGATGTGATAGTTCCTCTCATAGTTCACAAACAAACACAAGTTGGTGTGCTTGGTGATTATAATGATGAAGATAAAGAGATCTTTTATAACCTTAGCATTACCTACCAATCCATGAAATCTCTCTCTATACATTTTTAATACATTCAAATTATTCAAATTTTAATAATAATTTAAAATAAATAAATAAAAGAATGAGGTGATATAAGAACGTATTTATATAAGAACGCATGTTTCAACCGTTAGATTGTAATTTGTATAGAGATATGCGTAGTTTATCATTAATAAATTGAGCATATTTCTATATAACGAACAAGGCAACAGTTGAAACGCATAATTTTCATATAAAAATGTTTTTATAGTATATGAACCCATAAGAAAAGGTTAGCAAAAGAATTTGCAATCTTAGTCATAATGAAACTACAGAAATATTGTGGTCTTTTCTATTAAAAAAGATAATGTTGAACCCTACACACTCATTGGAAAACTTGAAACTTTATGGTATGCTAAAGGAAATGACTCATTAAATTACATTCCACTTTTGAATTTGATCTCTCTAAGATATAATGGAAAGTACTATGATCTTTATCAACTTTTTATTATTTTTTTTAACATAGATCTTTATCAACTTTCTTGTAAGTAATTATGAAATATATATATTCCTCTTGATCGATGTAACCTAGTACTACTTTGCTGTCAGAAAGAATCATTGTTATTAGGTTAATGACCAATCTAATGAAGTTGTCAAAACTTAATTGGGTTTGCATCATGAATTAATACAAGACCAATATTGGATTATATTATTTTGAGAAATGTACTTGGATGAGTTATTTTTGGTTAACACCCCCCACCCCCCAAAGTTATGGAATCAACATGATATTAGAGCAAGTTTATCTTTTAAAGTAAATCCAACCTGGTTCAATTATCAGTCACCTGGTAATAACGCAACATTTCAATTCAATTCAAACAGAGTTAAGAAATCCGATTTCAATTAATTAAGGACAATATATATTCAGAATAAAGTGGATAATAGCATATAGGTTTTACGTGGTGTTAGTGAGGTATACGGTAATAATATGTACACCTATACTCACTTGTATTGTATAAATAGCATAGTTACTTATTAAAAGTTCACTATTATATAAGTCTTAAAAAAATAATTAAGTTTCACATGCTCTATAAATTGAATTTATTTTA
>CATIWJ010161782.1:0-10280 GCA_949640765.1 Croton laevigatus | reverse complement strand
ATTTTACTCATTTGATTGCTACAAATTGGCTTAACAACCCTTTTTTATGTGCATCGACACTTATTTGAAATATGGGGAATTTATAGTTAAGTTACCAATTTAGGTTCAATCAAATGAGAAGCACCACTTTATAACCAAAATAAAAAAAATGAATGCACCACACACAAAATGAATTAAGCAAAACTACTTTGCGCCTACAGTTTCAGACTCACCAAACAAAACAAGAAGCGACATCAGTTTACGTTCATAATTTCCTCAAAACAATAGTGACAAGTGCTAAAAAATGGTCTCTAGCTGAATTCACAATCATGTCAAAAACATTTTAAGTTCAAAACAATGCATATTAATCATCATCACTTGCACGACATCGACTATATAATTCCGTCATAGGCCAAAAACTATGCTAAGCAAAACATTGGAAAACACTCATTGATCGTACAAATTAAAGTACGCATTCCTTCCCCACACTTAAGTGTTTCAATGCCGGTCATCATAATATCAACAAAAATTGATTGGAAAGGAAAAAAACTCAAACTCGACAACAGAACTCAAAATCAAACGCACCTTTTCCTCTAAAATGCCGGCATCCAGACCCCAAATTCACTGCTGCCTCTGATTTTCTTTTATGCAAAACGCACCTAATGTCTGCGTTTTCTGCTAGACCTAAACCCACTAAGTGAAACGCAACCTTGAGCTGCGTTTTGGACACAACCTTCTTTCCTTGAGTTGAAGTGCTCCGTTTTGCAGCTCAATTTAAAGACCAAGACGCAGCAGCCTTATGTGTTTTAGCTGAGACTTGAAAAATAACGAAATAACCCCCTAAACATGCTACACAATTCCAATCAAGTCCCAAAACACAACTAATTATTCCCAAAATACTTCCATTAATGCCAAATTCTTGTTCCCTTTCATACGAATGCTCGATTATGACCTGCAAAATAAAAATGAACGAAATAAGTGCTTAAAAAGACAAATTTATAACTAAATATAACCAAAATTAAGAATTAATTCCATATCAGAATATATATAAAATAAGCACTTATCAAATTTCAAAATTTAGCTAACCAATCCTAAGGAAAATCAAAATCTAAGGAACCCAAGAAGGAAAGGAGGTAGACAAAGGGAAAGCTTTAACTTGAGCTTGGAAAAGCTATACTTGAGCTTTGGTGCTTTCTATTTCTTGCAAAACTTAATTTTCTTGAGAAAATTTCTGTTTACAATTTGTGTTGATGTAGTGACTTTTCTGATTTTTAGTAAATTCAAGAAAAATGATCTTGAGATGAGATTTTAAGCCAAGATATCTTAATATGTCTAATATGTGGGAAAAATAATTTGGAATGGTTTTGAGATGAAACTGAACTTGAAAAAAATATGATTTCCGGATTGGTTCCTAGCAGGTACTCTGTTGGAACAGTGAAATTGCATGATTTTTAATTAACTCTAAGAAACTAATTTTCAAGTGAATTTTTGATATGTTGTTCTTTAATGAGTCTATTATTTGGGAAAAATAATATTGAGCATGTTTGATTGGAAATTGGATATGAAAAAGAGGATTTTCTGGACTGCAGCCAGTGAAATTTCAAGCTGCAGCAGTCTAGTTAAGTGACTGGTTTGGCCTCTGAAAACAGTCCAAATCAGTCTGAAATTTTTATGAAAAGTTTTTGACATATGAAACGGATTCCAGATTAAATTTTAGAATTTTTAGTTGAGTAAATTATTTTATATGCATTTTTGAAATCGAGGCAGATTTGGGTAAACATACTTAGTATTGCTTTAGAAGATAAAATATTGAAGCAAATACAAATCAATGAAAATGCTAAATTAAATGTTGATGTTAAGCTCAAGTGGCTAGGCTATTATATAGGTATAAGAGTTTAATGCATCAAACGGTAAGATCCGCGGATATGGGTGCCGAGAGAGAGAAGGCCCCAGAAAATATATGAGCCGAGAGAGAGAAGGCTCTGGAAATAGAAATGAAATGTGATATATTTGCCATGAGCCGAGAGAGAGAAGGCTCTGTGAAGTGGCATAAGATACTTATATCTGATCCTTTGATTCTACTATAGCCACGAGAGCACCAAAAGATACTTGATGATTTATTTTATGATTTAACGTTTTAACAATTATTTTCAGCTTCATTGTTTATTTCTTAAAGCTTTATTTTATGCATTTCCAATTCTTTTACTTAAGTTGTGGTTAAAGCACCCACTGAGCAATGATTTTCTCAGCTAGTTTATTTTATTAAACTCGTAGGTTGAAGAAGCTTAGTAGTAGAAGTAGAGTCTTCAGCAGCAGCGCCGGCAAGGACACATCATCATTTTTCTTTTGGGTAAATAATTCTCTTATACTTTGTATTTTGGTAAATGGCATGTATAACTAGGAATGATGATTAATTATATAATTGTATTAGGATTTGTATGTATGGCTTTTGGGTGTATGTGTATGGTTAAACTATTGTGGTTAATGAATGCGTGCTAGATAGATGTTTAAATTATTATGGAAGTATTTGCATGATGTTATGGTGGAGGTTACAATGAGTTGTTTAGAAACGTTATGCATGTGTTGATGACTTGATAGTAATGAGATGCTAACGTGGAATGTAATTAAAAAGAAAAAAAGACCATATGTTTAACAATAGAATAGACGTAGGAGAACCGAAACCGTGATTGTGACATCTCTTCTAGTTCTATTCGTAGAATTAGAAAGGGTGTTACACAAATTGTCAACCAAAGTTCATAATTCAGTTCTGCCTAGTCCTGATTTCAGACTTGCACCTTCTTTGGTTTTTCAAGTATATCTTTTTATGTATTTAATTTCTACCCAAACTGTTTTACAGCCATAAACTAGACATATAAGTCTACAACTTTCATGTTTTGCACTTCCTTAAATTCTGTTTCTATCATGGTCTAATAATTTGTTGAAATTCGGCCTGTTCTGTTAGCCTATCTGATTCCGAACAGCCTGACCGCCGGTCAGTATTCCGGCCATAACTTCTATTTTACAGGTCCAAATAAGGCAAATCTGGTCTCTTTGTTTAGCTAAGACATAGACCTACAACTTTCTCTTTTATGAGTTTCCCAAATTCTGACCTTATCATGTTCAAAACTCAACTTGAATCCAACCCTAGAAATCTTCCAGAACACAATTTCAGCTTTCTTTCATCTTGTCCATCAATATACAAGCTTTACTTAATTAATTAATCACTTTATCTTGATTACATGATCATCCTCTTACAAAACCCTAGAAATTTCAGATTCTAATATTTGATTTATCTCTTAAATTAAAGATCAAATGAAAGTAAATAAGAGTAGATATAATATATTTACCTTAGAATCCACCTTCCTCTTGAAAAATTAGCTAGGATTTGCCAAAATTCTAAACCCCTTTGGTGCTAGGTGGTTCGGCCACTATGACAAGAAGAAAGGGAAGAGGTTTGTTTCTTTTCTCATGGACAATTTTATGTCCATCAATAACTTTATATATTTTTAATTAAATTTTGATTTATTTTAATTTTGATTCAATGGCTATTATTTGGCCACGTTAATCAAATGGATGGACAAGATGTTGCCAAGTGTCAACACCACCTAATTTTCCTTGATCCCCAAGCACATGGTTCAATTTATACCTCTTACCAATCAACCCCTTTCATTTAATAAATTATTTCAATTAAGTCCTTCTGACGTCTTCACATAACCTAGCTTCCATGAGTCGTTAATAACTTTTTACATACTAGTCCAAATTCGATAATTCTTATGCCGACTGAACCTAGACACCTAAATATATGTTATATTCAAATTTCAAATCAATCCGAGCTATGGAGAATATTTGGCATCATTTCCCGTCGGGTCCCATCGCACTGCCTTGGGCAGCCTGCGCACTTTCTGCTAATTTCATCATAACTTTGTCTATACAAATCCAAATTAGGCGGTTCTTATTTCTACGTTTAACTAACACAAAAAGGAACAACTTTTGTGTTTTACGCTTCTGAAAATTAGGTCGTCTTGGGTTCTGAAATTCAGATTTAATCTATAGGTTCTACGTAAGCCTACTTTTCATGCTTTTGCAGGATTCTCCAAATGTGCGATTCCGGAAACTACCGTAATTTAACCATTATGATATATTTAGTCTTAAATTCTCATATTTTGTTTTTTACCAAACTTACTCTACAATCAACACATTAAATCATCTAGAATCTTTATGTAGCAAATGACCAAATTGCCCTTCGTAGAAAATTCAATATATCTTTTTATACATGCGTTTTCTGAAAATTTCGTTACGCTTCGTTGCGACCAGTAAACTCCCAAGATTTCATATTTGACCTTTGTTATGGGCACTACTAAGACCTTACGAAACTTTTTGGTAAATTCCATTTAGGTCCCTAACTTTTTCCATAATGCCCGATGGGTCCCGCTGAGCTTCGTTGGCGTACCTTTGCCTTCCGGATGCGATCAGTATCCGTCTGATATCTTACTGTAGTTTTTATTACCAAATTGACGTATTTAGGGTTGACTTCCGTTGGAGGTCACCCATCTTGACTTGTGCTGTGACATGAGCACGTTTAACTTCGAAGGTTCGGCGAATTTCTCCGCGGTCCTTCCGAGTCCACGTGCCCGGTTTGCACCACCTTTATCTATAACTGCCAAATATAATGCATATATTCGATTATCACATTCCTTTTTTTACATAGCTTTCGTTTACCATTGGTTTACTCCCTATTTACCATACTTATAACTTGTTTACTTTTCGTTTATAAAGGTTTACTATATTTATAATTGGCTTACTTTTTGTTTGCTATTGTTTACTATGTTCATAACTTATTAATTCATAGTTTACAACTTGTTTACTAAACTTATAATTCATTTATTTCCCTTTTACAAAAGGTTTCCTTCCTTAACATTTCTTATTATGAATCACTTTTATGCTTCCATACTTAGATCAGTCAACCCTTCAGATGTTACAAATTTCAGGATGTGACAATGTCCATATTCAATCCTCAGTTCAGTTTGTACTATCAAGGTGAGCTATTTATTTATGTATTTTCTATTTGCCATTTTTCTGACATTTCACTTTCTTTCTCTTCCTCATTCTCTATTTTTTTGTACACCGTATCTTTCTGCATGCACCATGTGTAGTTCACCTCAGATACTTTCTATTCGATACGTTATATGTCATACGATATATTGACCTGAAGGTCTAATCATTCTCTGTTTGATACATTAGCTTACAGTTTGAAATTTTAAAATTTCCTTACATATTCTAGTTTTTTTCCCAAGGGAAGTTTTATGTTCTTTTTTACTTAGTACTATTTTTATTTCTTTATATGATAATTCTTTCTTTCACAATAAATTTTTGGAAAATTTGCATTTTGGTATTTTTCAGATTATTTTTATTTTTCTTAGGACAATTGTTTATAATATAAAATTTTCTTTGCATTACGGCTTTTTAATGTTTTTATTTATTTATTATTATTTTGTTTGTTCTGGTATCTTCGTATTATCTCTATTTTCTTATATTAATCGTTTTGGGATACTTAATTATTTTGTATTATCGCTTTTTAATGCTTGCTCAAATCTTTGGGCATCTTAATTCTTTGAGTTGGTCTCTAATATCAACTTTAGATATTTTTTTTTTTTACAACTTTTAATTTCATTTCCTTTATATCACCTCCTCGTTATCCCTTCTTCTCTAAATGTCTATTTTCTGTATTTGTCTTTACTATTATATGTTTTCTATTGTGTTGATGCTTTATGTTCGTGTGTTTACTCTTTGTAATCCCATGAATCGATCTCTACATGGGTAAGGATTTATTTGGACCCCTTCTTGACATTTCTTATTATTTGACTTTTAGCTTTTCAATAAATATTTTATAAATTTAAAATTTCCGGAATCATGTCGTTAATTTATCGTTTCTAACTTACAAATTTCCTAAATGTCCAATGTTATTTAGTTTCTCTTCATTTTTACCTTTAGTTGTTACAACTGATTTTATCATCATATTTTCTATCACCGTCTTTTATTTCCTAAAGTTATATGTGTTGTAAATTTCATTGTTGAGTTTCTGATGTATTTGTTTGTTTGACTATCGCTCTTTTTTTTTTAAAAAAAAATCTTTAGCAGTAAATGTCGCAGTTTTTGACATATATATATTATTTGGAGACATGTCTTCTTTCATTTTTGACTTATTGCCTAGTCCTTTGATTTCTTAAAGGGTTGATGTTGTCGAATTCCTCTAAATCTAAATCTTATCATATGCACTTCTATTATTTTCCATAACTATGATTCTAAAAAAATCGACACGATCACAAATCGCATTTAAACACAATTTCTTAGATAATCATTCATCACACATTATGCACTCAATGATATTCACAACATAGCATTACAAATCACAACATTTTAGATTAATAATTTGTCATTTTCTTTATTGCATCTTATTTTATGCTTTCCAATATGGTGTTATTTATGTTCCTCATTTTTCTTAGTCTATGTTTATCCTTTCCTTCCCTATTGTCTCTTAGTTTCCACAATTATATCCTTTAACTTGTCTATTCTCCATTTTGCATTTAATTAACTTACTTGATTTCCTTTATGTTTTTATCATTCCCATTTTCTTTTATTCACCACTTAGTTCATTTTTTTTTCATTTTTTATTTTTTTTTCTAGACTTCTTTATCTACCCTTTTTCCCCTTTCTTAAGCTTCTTTTTTTAGTGTCTTTCTAGTTTCGCTTATTTCAAGTTACCTTTGCTCTTTCTTTTATTTCTAATTCCTTGTGCTAGTTAATTTCTCAAGTTCACTACGTATCTATTACCTAATAACTATTTCACTCTTCCTATTCATTGTCTTTATACTTGTGTTCCTAAGTGGCATATACCGCTTTCTTAGTTTAACTGCTGATGAACGGCTAATTGATGCTCTGATTCCAATAAATGTAACACCCTTATAAGCTTATTGAAATAAACCTATAAGAGGGTTACATGCAATTATCGTACAGTATACAAAACAAAAAATATAATTAGTTAATAATATTACATCACAGAATAAAATTTTCTTTTACAATCTACATTTTAGCTCTTTAAAATTTCTCAGTACATGCCACACTAAAGCTTGGGTAGTTCTGATGCTGATCCTTTAAATTGATCTTTTCCTGACTTCCGCAACCTACAAGTTTAGCAGATACTAAACTTGCTGAGCGACAAACTCAGTGGATACTTTACTCGAATAAATATAAATAATACACAACAAGGTTTCATATAAACATATATAACCAATAAAGCACAACATGTCACAACAAATCATTACACATATTCGCAGCACATCAAGTAAGGTAAAGTATCAAACCTGTTTTGATGCAATGCTTGGCATGCATCTCTCCTGCGATTCCTCGTTCTGACTAATTCTCATCGTCAATTATTCTAGCAAATTACGATTTGATTAGCTCATATTTTACTTATTGCTAAATCTTTGTCCTACCAACTTCTCCTAAACTTGCATAATGATTATCTATTGTTTAAGTTACTAATTTATTCTTCGCTCAATTATTCCCATTATTTCAAATATTTTCTTATTTTAATTCAATTATTTATTTGTTTAGTCTTATGTCTTTATTCCCTTTAAATCTAGTACTTAATTCTTTTTACACTCTAATTTCTCTAAATTTATTAATTAATCCATTCGACTACTCTTTATGAATTTAAGTGTCAAATCTATACTTTACATTTCTATTAATTATTTACCAGTTAACTTTCTAACTTATTATTATCATACATCTCTTGAATGTCAACTTATTAACATTTATTGCCAATTAATCTAAGTCCAGTTATTTATATCATCAATTATTATTATATAATCCCATTTCCGTTAATTTCAATTTAAGCCTCATTTTAAATTAATTTAGGCCAATAGTAATTAAATTCATTAATTAAGTTTGTGATATTTATAGTTCTAATAGTTCGGAGTCTCAGATTACCAAACGAAATTCATTTTCGATTTCAGGAGGTCAAATTGATGTCGAATAGGTTTTGTCCAACATTGCTTGCCGGAGAAGGGATAGTTCGGTCACCGGTAGATGAATATTCTGGTCACCAGAAAACCCAAAACTTGCCAAATTTCATATTCGAGCATATCAACAGTTTCATCTCAAAGCAAGGATCCTAAATATGCAATTACATCTACTAGACTATTGGCCATTCAGCCATAATTTTACAAAAACCGAACTGTCTGTCATTGGGAAACCCTATATCTGATTTTGGTGACCAATCGTTCAAAACTAACATCAAAAGGAAGCTTATGAAGAGAGGATTCTGAATATGCCTTGAAACTGACTGGATAATGGCCAGAAGGCATTAGAAAATCCATCAGAAGTTGACTGTGATCTGAAACCCATCGCAACCCGACCCATTTCCATTTTTCATTTTGGCTATAGATTGGCGGCAAGGCCGGTATCAAAATAAAGCCCACTTCACAAGAAGTCGATTGGTGCCCTTACTTTCCTCATCTGACCACTGAAAGGCGCCAGAAAGTGAAGTTCAAGCTAACGGTGAACAGTAGCGCTATAGTGCCACTAGAACTTCCAGTCACGCTTTCGACCAGCTATGAGGGAATCTCGTCGTCATGCCATCATTACTGGACACTCCAGAGGATTGGCTTCCTACCGATGGCATGTCGTTGGTTTCGAAACCGACTAAGATCAATTTAAGCAAAAAAAACAATTTATGGCATCATCGCGCTTGAGACACCTTTGGTCGCGAACGGAACAAGCCCCAGCAGAGTCATCGTGAGTGGGACGCTGTGGTCGCAGGCGCGACAAACCCTTATTGACTTGAACTATTTGAACTTTGTTTTGTTTGCGTGCGCGCTCAAAGGGTCGCGAGTTAGACGAAGCCTTAACTAATTTTTGCTTATGTCACAGGTGCGACGAAGCTGTCCATTTAAATTATAAATTTTTTTTAGTCCAAACTACGTCTCTCAAGCTCATTTGAATATAACCTTCATTTTATAAATCCACATAAGGTAATCCAAAATGCATTATAATGCTAACATTTATTCTCATACTCAATGATTCTGCTTTTTTTATTTTTTTTTAGAATTAGGATGTGACATAAATCCTAGTGAGAAGGTTTCTAGCTCATCTTTTCAAATTATAATTATAAATTTTTTAACATTTACTAAATTTTTAATATCAGAAATACTTCATGTTTTACCTAATTTATAATATTGATAATTTATTTTCTATTAGCTAAAAATTTTTACCATAAAGATAGAAGCAATACATAGTTGTAACATATTATATGAATAAGCAATAAATGTGCAAATTACCATAAATTTATAAAATATAAAATAAACAAAAGGTAAAGATACTATTGCTTTTTCCTTGTCTATATATCTCTTTTGCTTTTGTCATCTTTAAAATTTAATTATATTAAGGATTGAAAAAATATTTTCACAATTTGTAAACTAGTCTGATTTAAATAAAATTTTTAATTTATTTTAAAATTATATTAACAGATATTTTATTATTTATTAATTTTTTAATATTAGAAATACTTCATAATTTGGTTAATTTATAATTTTACAATTAATACAATAAATTGTTAATTTATTTTTTATCATAATAAAATTTTTTTACCATAGTGGTAAAAATATTTCATAGTTATGACATATTATATTAACAAAGATAACTCTTCTTTATTTTTAGGTTGAATAAGCAATAAATATGTATACTACCATAAATTTAAAAAATATATATATAAAAAGAATACAACGTAAGGATATTATTGCTTTTTCCTTATCTACTTATATTTTATATTTTTTTTAAATATAAGGAGGATAAATTGTGATATTTTAAAGGTTCAAAAATATTTAGGCATAATATTATACTCATATATTGCATGATTATATCTAACATGTACTTATGAATGTTGGTCCCTTGGCAACTAAGAGGGGGGTGAATTAGTGCCCTTCTAAAAATTGAAACGGCAATTCGGTGGATTACTAGAAGGATTTTTATAGTGGTTCGGCCAAAAACTCCTTGCCTACATCCACTTCTCCAATCCTAGAAAGGAATTGGGTTTCACTAAGACACAAACAAGAATACAAGAGGTTTTACAAGTTTACCTCAAACTTAGGGTTTGTGATTACCCCAAACTTACAATAAAATGACAGTAAGAATTTAAAGCTAATTCTTGAACTTAAACAACTAACAAAGAGAAGGGTTTATAGATGACCCAAGTAACTAACACTCAAAATGAATTTTAATGAGAATAAAGATTGAGTACAATG
>CATIWJ010161705.1:0-11076 GCA_949640765.1 Croton laevigatus | reverse complement strand
TTGAAGCGTATGATAATCAAATCAAAGTCTAAGACTTTGATTAACAAACAATCAATTAAAACTTGAATTATTAGAACTTTCGCTACTAAGAGGGCCAATGTGAAATTGTCATTTTTTCTATTTTGTGTTGTTAGGCTCGCTATTTCTTCCAGGGCTAGAAATCAGAAATTCTGTCTTAAAACAGCAAACCAAAATTGAAATCATGGAAATCTTAGGAACTTAATAATAACTGCTTTTCTTCTCCTAACAATACGAAGATAATGGATTAAATAAAGTATTTTATTACAAAATTCAAAGTTTTTTTTTGTTTTGTTGTATATTCAAAATATAAGGTTTGGTTAAGAAAATGGTTCAAGTCCATATATTATTAAAATACTTTCAAGTCTTTCCCTTAAAAAATATTAAAAGTTTTCATATATGAAATAGGCAATTCAGACATTTTTCCACAGAAAAAATGGATGGAAAATATGTAAAAATAGACGAAATGACCTCTTAGTCTAAATATTGAAAAACATGAGTATCTATTTCAAAATAGAAGGACCTTAAACCAGACTAGATGAAACTTGAAAGATTTGAAAGAAATTACCCATTCAATTAAGCAACTCTAGGAACCAGTAGTGTGAAATTTCATAGTCAGCATATTTGTAGAAATTTTGAAGTCTGTTTCTTTTTCCAACCACTTAATCTTGAAGTCACCTATGCATGACTTCAAAAATACAAAACAAAATATATTTAAAATATATATTAGGTAAATTTTAAAAAAATTAACTGAAAATAAAGTCTCTTTTAAGATTGCAAACGAGCAAGTAGACGAGCCGAACCGAGCCGAATACTGATCTACTAGACGCAAAGGGTTTTTTTTTTTTTTAAACAGCAAATTAATTTTTTTTTTATTAATTTGTAATCCACTTGAACTGTCAATGGTTGTAAAACATCGTTAAGTTCAACATTATAAATAAAAGTTCATAAAATTAAGACCAAATGATAATAACGTATACGAATAAATTAAAATCAACTTATAAGATCCTAAGCGTTTTTTTTTTAACAGCAAATTAAAATTTTCTTTTAATAATTTTTAATTCAGGAAAAACTTGAACTGCCATGGTCCTGAAACACAAACCACACGCCATCTTCTTACAAGAATCATATATGGCAGCAACTTCTTTCAGAGATATATCCAGCATATAGGGATCCTTAGACTGCAATTGGTTAGCTAATTTCTGTCACATAATTCAGAAGGGAAAATCAGCGTTGTTATTACCTAATTTCTGTCACAGACTCCTTTACAAAGCACGGTTTTTTAAGACTTTGTGACCTCTTAGCTAATCGCTAACTGCTCCTGCCTCTTAAATCTTTATCTTTGTGTTCTTTATGTTATTGTTTCCGTTTTGTCCCTTTGTAAGCTCATGCTGCTGAATTTTACCTTAATTTCTATATAAGCTACTCTGCAGCTTTCATGTACTGTTCTTCCTTATCCCTTAATAATAAATTCACAAATTACATAGCTGTTGCTCCTGAGGTAAGAAAGCAACCAAGAAATCACAAAACGAGCACATTAAATCCATGCTAGGAATTGATATGTAGAAGCTCAACCTTTTTTAGCTAGAAAATCTGCAAACGCACTTTTTTCCATTCGGATATGAGTAATCAAAACATAAGGCAGCTTATTTAACAAATCATCCAAAGAGTTCAAGTCAACCCACCAGTTCCACGGTCTAGACAAGATTATTTACCCAAGTTACTGCATTGGGTGAGTCTAACTCGACAATTAGGCGGATATACTTGAAAGATGATTCTGCAAAAAGCTTGATAGCTTGAAGTATTGCCAAAAATTAAGCCTTATTTGAGTCAAGTATCCCAAGATGATTATGAAAAAATGCATTTGACTATATGATCTGAATCCGGAGAACACCACCACAGCCTGCAGGACTTGGTTTCCCTAGACTTGACCCATCTATATTAAATTTGAAATAGCCAGCAGGGGGAGCAGCCCAATCCGAACAAACAATCACACTAGCAGCGGAGTTCTTCATAAATAAACAAGAGGAGCAAGCAGGGGAAACACAAACCAATCCCTGACGTTGATGAAAGATGAGGAAAATCTTGATTTAATGATTTCTATAGACCGCATTTTGATAGAATCCAGAAGTTGTCAGGAATATTTTAACTTAACCATGAGTTCACATATTCGATCAGTGAAAATGCAGCACCCTAAGGACCAAAGACACCAACCTCAATGGTTCTTGTCATGGCTGTATCCGGATTAGTCTAGTATGTTGAATGACTTAAAATGCAGTCCCGCTCTGGCATAGTGGGTGCAAAATCCAAGGAAAACAAAAACTTATAAACTCATTTAATGTAAAATTCCTATTCATACCCTAACTAAATTTGCATTTTTAAATGAAAAAAAAAGTACAACTTTTTAGAACGCGTTTTAAATGGGCTTCCGCCAAATTTATCTTTTTAAACAGCCAGCCCCCAAAAAAAAAAAGAATAAATAAATAAATAAAAGGATTCGCCTTTTTACATAAGAAAAACAATACAACCTTTTCAAACGCGTTTTAAATGAAAGTTTGCTAACTAGTATATTCAATACACTCCCCTCTAGTCAGAAAAAGTGAAGGACACCTAGCTTGCTAAGATGACAGAGCAATGGTTGCTTGTGGCAGTGCTTTAGTAAAAGTATCAGCAAGCTGGTCTGCAGAATGGATATGACAAAAGTGAGAAGCTTCCAATGTACTTGATCACGGACATAAGGAAAATCTATATTGCTAATTGTTTCATTGGACTGTGGAAAACAAGATTATTTTCACATAGATAATTAAGCTACTCATACATTATCACAATAGATAATTGGTGGTGTTGGAAGTGTTATACTAAATTCAAAGAGCATCTTACGGAACCAAGTCGTTTTAGTTAAAGAACAACAACAAGATATTGGGCTTCGGTAGATCGATCTAATAAGGCTAAAGACAACATTGCAAAAATTGCTCATAGTATTTCTACTATTGTTGCAAGGATTTCGTTTGATCTTCTTCTGTTGACAAACAGGCAGCTAAAACTTAGGTATAGATACTCTAGATTGCTTACAGTCACTTGGCATTGGGCCTTCAAATACATTAAAAAATAGGCCAAAGTAAACAACACTTTAGATATTTTATAAGAAGTAAATAGCACAAAATTTAAAAAAAAAAAAATATATATATATATATAATATGCTATTTACTTAATTTGTTAAAATTTTGTGCTATTTACTTTTTAAAAAATACTACCTCTGTATTTTATGATTTTTTACATTTACTTTTCATTAATACCAACACAAATCAGCTTTTCACCGGTACCAAGACAGAAATCATAAAAGCTCACTTTTATTTATTTTTTTTGGTCAAAAAATTAATTGTAGTCATTATTGTTGGTGCTAATTAACAGTTTCGATTTTGATTCCGGTTCTGATTTTATAAATATTTGAACCGAGACCGAACCACTTTATAATGGTTCCGGTTTCAATTTTGTAACCAAAACCATTAAGACGGTTTCGGTTTGATTTTTAACAGTTCAATTTCGGTTTGGTCCTGGGTTAAAACCGGCCCATGACCAAGTCTAATCAGAGCTATAAACGCTCCAATGAGCATAGATTTTAGAAAAGGCTTCATTCACTAATAAATATTTAATATGCATTTTACAAATTGTTTTAAAGAAAAAAAAAATACAGTTGAATTCTTATATTTTTACATAATTAACTGTTATATCATTTAAAGTATATAAAGATCGTTTGATTCAAACCTTAGTTTCAAATTTTTCCTTTTAATGGTCCAACGAACCCAACGAATAAATTCTTCGTACGCAAATTTTCCACATCACCACCAGCCTTTAATTTAGTCTATGCATTTATTGGTTGTAGAAATTCTTCATACGTAAATTTTCCACAGCGTGGAAACTTCTTGATCAACTCTCCATAGGCTTAATATTCAATTCAACAATTAAACGTATGAGTGTTTTCCTGAATGGAAGCCTAGCATTTAAGTTTGCACAATTTAACACCTAATGTATTAATTTCAAAACAAATTGACACCTCACATGTGCCATGAAATTGATGATTTCAATTTGGGCTACCGAGTGTCTTTCTCCAAACTTTTGTAGGCTTTTTCAAAGTCCAACAACTACTAATCAATGAAACTTCTAGTACCATGAGACTTGCCATGGCGAGCGCTAGCCAACGATGATCATGGCTTATTTGTCTAGACCCCGATTTGGTGGTGTGTTGCTTTCAAAGTTTGGTTTTTAAAATTGGGCGGTTTGATGAAGAGTTTGATAAAGTGAGGTGTTAAGTTGTGTGCAATTAAATGTTAGGTGTAAAATTGTATACTAAGCCAATTTGATTTTGGTCCTCAATTTTTTGACAAATTTCACTTTAATTCCTGAAATGGCGTGTGTAATTCAAGTAAAAAATGAGGTGTCAATTTATTCCGAAATTAATACGTTAGGTGTAGAATTGTGCAAACGATAATGTCAGGAATCTATTCGGAAAAACACCCAAACATAAGTGTTAAATTGTATTTTAAGCCGCTCTCCATATTCACAAATAAGTTTTTCAATTGTAGTTTATGGATCTCTCTTAAATTTTTTTTAAAAAAAAGCATATATTATAATTGAAACTCTATTTTTTACTTAATTAACACTTATATAAATTTAGAAAAAAATTTAACAATTATAATTATTACAATTATAACAAAACATGGAAATTTGCAGAGCAAAAGGAAATTGCAGGAAATGACTCCATAATTCTTACATTGTTGTAGAAGAAAACAATCCTCCTGTTCCTGCAACCAAATCGAATTTTAGAAATCCTGAAACTATGACTAAATTCAGTATTATAATTGAATTAATTAACAGTTCCATTATGGAAATAGTACTAAAGGAAAGAAAAGAGATGAAAGCATTAATTTCACTCTTCTAACAATTACATGATATATTTCATATAGAAATCTAAATTTTTGTTATATGACGACTACTCAACAGAAGCTGGCTTTCATTCAGGAGTCATAGATTTAATAACGAGTCACTCTAGTTAATGAAAAAGGAAAATCGAAATTAGAAAGAATTACCTTGGAGACTTAATCAATGTCTAATATTGTTGGAGCCTGCATTTCTTTGTGTAGTGTCTATTAACTTATCTTTAATTCCTTGAAGCTTTATGGCAGCATCACTAATGTTCATCCGATCTGCTGGTGACTCAGCAGAACAAGAAACTCCAATTTGAAGGATAGAAATCAAACTTTCCATCACAAATCCATTGTCTATTTGGCCTCTTTCTTGAAGGAGAGTTGGATCCACAATTGAACCTACTCCACTTGGCAGAGCCGAATCCACAAATTTGTGAAGATTCCAGCTCTCTTTAAACATATAGTCAGTAGGCCTCTTTCCTGTGAATGTCTCCAACAATAGAATGCCATAACTATATATATCACCTTGTGTTGAAACCTCACTTCCCAGTCCATATTCTGCAATTTCAAAATTTAATTATTTCAAACTGAAAAAGAATTTTCAATCTTACTCACAGCAAGCTAAAAGTAAAGTAATAACAAAAACAAAGTAAAAAGGGAAAAGTTTTACCTGGAGGAGCATAACCAATAGTTCCTCGAAATTCAGCAGAACTTAATTGATCAGTAGAATTATTTTGGAAACCATGCAAAAGGATTTTTGCTAGTCCAAAATCACCGATATGTGCATCCATTTCATCATTGAGAAGAACATTGCTAGGCTTGAGGTCACAATGGACAATTGGAGTGCTAGAGTGATGATGAAGATATTCAACTGTGAATGCAACATCAATTGCAATTTTGATTCTCTCAATTAGATTTAAAGGTCTTTCTCCCACTCTCATATGCAACCATTCCTCTAAGTTTCCATTTACCATGAACTCATAAACTAGTGCTTTGAATTCATTTCCTTGATAATCTGTGCTTGAACATGCAGTTATAATTTTCAAGAGATTTCTATGTCTAATGTTCCTTAGGGCTGCACATTCTGCCAGGAAACTCTTACCTGCACCATGATATTGTAGGTTAAGCACCTTAACAGCTATTGTTTGGTGACCTGCAAGAATTCCTTTATAAACACGTCCAAAACTTCCACTACCGATCAAATTAGTGGAGATAAATCCATCAATTGCCTTGTGAAGATCATTATATGACACCCTCGGAAGGTTTAGCATGGAATTTTCGAAATTGGATGCAGCAGAAGTTTTTCTTTTCTTTTTGAACCACAATACTATTAAGGCCAAAGACAACATTGCAAAAGGTGCTCCTAATGATATTCCTACTATGGTTACGATGCTTATCCTTGGTCTTTTTTTGTTGGACATCTTCAAGTGGCAAACTGGAAGCCGAAACTCAAGTATGCCTCCACATAGCTTGTTATTTCCTTTAACTATTGTAACACTGATATTTTTGAAGGCTCCATCACTTGGCATTGGGCCTTCAAAGTCATTAAAAGATAAGTTTAAAATGAGCAATGATCGAAAGCTAGCAAAAAAATTTGGGATTTGTCCTGAAAAATTGTTATTAGAAAAATCTATCACTTGAAGGCCTCTCAAGGAACTTAAAGAGAATGGAATTGACCCATGGAAATGATTCCAACTCATGTATAGGTACTCTAAACCTATGCAGCTTCCAAGACTTGTCGGTATCTCACCAGATAACATGTTATTAGAGATATCCAATGTACCTAAGGCTTTCAAGTTGCCTACTTCTTTTGGAAGAGACCCAGTGAAATAGTTGTGAGCAAAATTAACAAAAATCGACAAGGATGGGAGGCCGATAACTTCTGGAGGTAAGTTACCACTAAGATTATTATTAGAAAAATCTAGAACTTGCAAATGTTTGCAATTTGCTAGACTTGAAGGAATGGAACCATGAAGGTTATTATTACTGAAAAGAAGCATGCTCACCTTTGTGAGGTTTCCAAAAGAGGATGGAATAAGCCCATAAAAATTATTTCTCTGAAAACGCATTTCCACTACTTTTTGCAAATTGCCGATACCTTGCGGAATCTTACCTGATAGCTTGTTGCCACCAAAATATAGACGCTCCAAGTCTACTAGATTTCCTATACAAGTTGGAATGTGTCCAGATATTTGATTTGCAAATATGGAGAAAGATTGAAGTTTGGATGTCAAGTTGCAAATGCACTCTGGTAAGGACCCTCCAAACTTATTTCCATCAATTCGCAACACTTGCAAAACGCTAGAATTAGTCAAAGAACAGAGAAATCTCAAATCATCAACTGCTCCATCACCAAGTCTATTTGCAGAAATTCGAAATTTCATGATATTGTTTAGTCTCCCTAAAGAAGGCACTTTTCCTGTGAGATCGTTTGCAGATAATTGAAGAAGGACTAGGTTGGAAGCATTAAATATTGAATTAGGAATGAGGCCAGTAAATTGATTCAAAGCAATGCTGAAGAATCGAAGATTTGGAAGAGAGGAGAATAAATTTGCTGGAAGTGATCCTCCAAGGTTAATATTGCCTCCTATATCAAAATTTATTAAAGAGGAAAGGTTGTAGATTGAGTAAGGGATGATGCCTGACAATTTATTTCCACCTAGACTTAAAAATACAAGATCTTTAAGTTGTCCAATCACATCAGGAATATTCCCAACAAAATTGTTCAAACGTGCGGAAAAAGAGTAAAGAGAAGAAAAATTTCCGAGAAAATGAGGAATAGTCCCTCTCAGATTGTTGAAATGTATAGCAAGAACTTGGAGCTTTGAGAGGTACCCAAGCTCCATTGGAACATGCCCTGACAGACTGTTGCATTCTAGTAGCAAAACAATAAGATTAGAACATCTAGAAAGATTGGATGGGATTTCATTAGTTAGTGAATTATTGTTTAGGCGTAATTGTTGCAGTCTTTGCAAACGACCAATTTCAGGAGGAATATTTTGTGTGAAGCTATTATTATGAAGAGCTAGTACCCTAAGAAAGCTTAGATTACCAATATATGGAGATACGGTGCCCACAAGCTTTAAAGAAGTGAGGTTCAACATTGTGACTCTCTTGTGCCGGCGGCCGCAAGTAACCCCATACCATTGGCAGAAATGGGTGGTGCCATTCCATGAGGCCATGACTTGGAAAGGATCAACAGCAATTCCAGCCTTGAGCATAAGCAAAGCTTGCTGATCAGTCTCATTTCCACCAACAGAGCATATTCCTTTGCCAAAGAAGAAAAGGCAAAGAGAAGCGCAGATGGAAAAACATGAGCAAAGGTGGAAAAGGCCCATTTCGTATAGAAATTAAATAGAAGAATTGAAAGGCAAAATTGAACTATGCACTTTAGTGAATTGAAGGCCAATTGACAAATTTATCAATTATATAGCACTTATTAATGATAATGAGTGGATCATATTTGTCTCACTAATTCGTTCTGCCCTCATCATTGCAAGTTTTAAATTTAGTTGAGCCGTTCAAGTTAGTTATGTAACTTCCTTAATTCTTACATCTTAGTGGCCAAAAAAACCCACTGACAATCTTTGATCATTGTAGAAATTCCGCGATGATTGACTCACATCTATCTCAAAATTGTACATGACTTGACCACCTCAACATAAAATTTATAATTAAAACTTTTACTATCTCAATTGAATAACTAACTTATACAAGGCCGTTTGACAAATTTGGAAAGCCCTATACAAAGTATTAAAATTAGGCATTGGACTCTATGGAGACTAAGATATGTATTATCGAAATAAATAAATAACATGTATTCCGAGAATGGTTTAGTGAAAGATGCTTGTTAAAATAAAGTATGTGTCCTATGTTCAACCTTTAGAATATACATTTAATGCTATTTTTTTTTCTATATTTTTTCCAAAAAGTAATGGCTTTTAAAATTTAGAGGCGCTAAAAAAATGGGAGCCCTGTTAGGGACATGCATGGGGCAGGGATACATTTCCCATCCCCATCCTACATATATAATTTGTTCCCCATCTTATTCAACGAGATGATTTTTCACTCATCCCCATCCTTGTGCAAATCCCCGGATCACAAAATATAAAAATAATACTTTTAATTTATATGCTGTAAACTAATTAAAAAAATGATATATTAATTATTATAATATTATTTTAATTCATTTACTATTATAATATGTTAAAATATTATATATTAGTGGGTCTCTACAGAATCGGGGATGCAGATCCCCACGGGGCGGGAGTATAAAATTTATCTCGACCCCTTTTCGATAATGGAGAAAATCATGCCCGTTCCCGGGTCTTATAGGGAAAAATAATAGAAATTTCTCTCTATATTTGGGTTAAGTTCTAACGGAGAATGAGGGAATCCTAGCCCCATGCCCATCCCTAGGCCTTGTGCAAGTACGAGCCTGAGCTTATACATAAAGAAGTATCAGAAGAAAATGATAAGCACGCACTTTGTTGAATGATGATAAAAAAAAATATATACAATAAACCACAACGGAAAGAATAATATTAGAAAAAAGAATTCAAATGGTAACTGATATTCCACTTTTTTTTTTTTTTATAATCAAAGGTGAGAATTTTTTTTTAAATAAGAAAAGCAGCGGGAATAGTGCTCAAAGAGCAAGCAGTACAGGTCATCAAAATAAAAGATATGAGGATGATTTCTTTTTCTTTTTTTTAATTTTTTGAAAAAAATGAAAATCTAAATTGCTTATATTTAGTTTTGAGATCAATTTAAAGTATCGTAATTTATAGATTTGAATCTATTTAAAAAATATCACATAATGAGTCAAATATTCATTAAGAAATAAATGATAATGAATTTTGATTGTGATTGTGATTGTGATGGAAAATTGTTGTCGGTAAATTTGTAAATGAAATAAAGTTTAGGAAATAATTCATTTGTTTTGTAATTCATTTATAAATTCCATCATTTGTAACACTTAGGATTGTTAATAGTTAATTTTAAATTTATATTCTTTTGGCTTCCTATGCATAAGAATTGAAAATTATAAAAATTTGAATATCTTTTAAATTCTTGTTTTTCAAAGAGTTGCGTTACAACTCTTGATTTTGAGAGTTATCACTCTCTAATTTTTGTTGTATTTGTTTTTTAATTTTTGTTTTTTCAAATTACTTGTTGAATTGTTTATGCTGAGTTTTGAAATAAAAATTAGTGAGTTGGAGATTATAAAATTTCACATCGTATTATAAATTATATATAACTGTAAATTTTAACCGTAAATATTATTTTATATCTCATTTATAACACAAAATTAAATTCTTAATTTTTTTAATTTTGACATCCAATACAAAAATTTTGAAGTGCATATATGAATTTATAGCGCAAAATTAAATTTCACTGACTTATTGTTTTTAATTTCCACATTCAATGAATAAAGGAGATATAGATAGACTTATACAGACTTTGAATCGTTCTAGGTTGACACCCATTGACTTTGGCTTGGAAAGTGATAATCCATGGCTGGAATTCCACATTCAAAGTCTATATAATATAGACTTTGAATTGTTCATAGTTGATACCCATTGACTTTTGCATAGAAATTGATGATCCATGGCTGGAATTTCCATATCTCAAATAAGTCATAATATATCGTAGGAAATGGTCCACGCGTTTCAGTGCATTAATGATCACAATATTAGCATAACTAATCCTAGTCCAACTGGTTAAAAACAAAAGGGTGCTGCTGTTTTATGCGGACGACTTTCTTTTTTTTTATTATTATTTTTTTTAAAATAAAATTATAGATTATTTGTATTTAGCCCAAAATTAATTTTAGAGAATCGCAATTTACAAATTTGACTCTATTTAAAAAATATCATATAAAATAAGTAGAATCGTACGTTGAGATTGTTAAACTCAACAGTTTTTTTTTTTTTTTTTTGATAATTGAGTGATATTATATAAAAGACCAAGAGAATTGGTAAAAAAAAACTAATAGAGAGTTACAAGAAGAAAGTTGAAGGGTTACATATGATATCTGAAGCTAAATAACTAAAATTAGAATGGTTACATTTGATATAGAACCAAGCTAAATTTAGACTTTTATAAAGAATGTCTTCAGAAGTAGAGATAG
>CATIWJ010161658.1:0-28073 GCA_949640765.1 Croton laevigatus | reverse complement strand
AAATCAAATTCAACCCAAGTCAAGATCAACTGATTCGAGATCAAGTCATCGAGACCCTCGCATCGTGTTCATCGCAACGAGAAGAATCAGAGGATTCAATAGAGATTGTAACCGCTACATATATTCTTTTATTTGTAATTTCTTGTTCAGGAATACAAAATTTGTTCATACAGTAAGTCATGCGGTTTGTACAACCGCTATCAATTAGCTAACCTTCCGAACATGTTGCAATGAAGAGCTCTTATACGACCTCATTAACAAATTTTGCTGCTTCATTTTGTGGCTGATTGTTGTAACAAATTACAGCTTCATGTCCAAGTTGGTTGCATTTGTTGCATTTTGCATCATTCCTTTTCCAACATTTATATGGCGGATGACCTTTTTTCCGCAATTTTGGCAAGCAAGGTAGCTTTTCTTTGAATACCATCTTTGTTTTGAACTTGATTGTCGAGGATGCTTTCATTAATTTTTCTAGCATTTTCATGCTTTGCTATCATAGCACCTTCAGCAACATCTTCTTGTCTCATAAGCCTTCATTGATCTTGAGTCTGCAAAGCATTTAACAACTCCGCTAAAGTAATTTTGGACGGATCTTTCAAATTCTCCAAAGAGGTTATTGGTGCTTAATATCTTTTAGGGATAGTTACTAGAATTTTTTCTACAATTCGATAATCAGGAAATGTAGTGCCAAGTAATCTTACCCTATTTACAATACAGATCAATTTGTCAGAGTAATTTTTTATTATCTCCGAGTCTTTCATTCTTTGGAGCTCGAATTCTCTAATCAAATTCAATGCTTGCATTCCTTTTATCCTTTCATCTCCAGCATACTCTTCTTTGAGATAATTCCACACTTCTTTAGCTGATTTGAGCGATATAATTTTGGTGAAAATGGTTGTTGTAACAGCTGCAAATAGACATGCTTTTGCCTTAGACTTTCTGGTTTTTTTTTTCTCTGTGAGCCTTTATTTGAGCCATGGTAGGATTATTTGGCAGCAGAGCAATTTCGCAAACATCCTCTTACTGCTTCCCACAGATCAAGAGCTTCCAAATAACTCTCCATTATTGCAGCCTACATTTGATAACTTTCACCATTGAAAATAGGTGGAGTTATTGAAGATGAAAAATTAGTTTCATTCTCCATCTCTCAAATATCGTAACAAGGCTCTGATACAACTGTCAATAATTTAAGGAGAAAGAAACACAAATATAAACAGTAAAAAACAGTAGAGAAGGAATATAAGAAAGAATTTGAATAAGAAATCAAGCTTAATTTATTCATTGAAATACTTGAATTTATACAATAGAAAATAACTAATTTCCCTTAACAGAAGCCACTCATAAAGTGGATAGAAACACATATAAAATATCCCTCTAAATTACTAGAAAATCCACTAAATTACTAGAAAATCAGTAACTCAACAACAAATTTATTTGACCAAGTAATTAACTTACAAAAAAAATAAATTAAATAGTGTCAAGAGCACAAACCTCCTAGAGAAATTCTGATGCCAAGGTAAAAATCTTTTTACTTGTATGTGGTCCTATGTTTTATTTAACTAGAAAGGCTTAAAGTAAACAGTTTGTGTTGTCCTAAATACAATAACTTTAGGCAAATACTATTTGTTGGTTTTTTTATAGACTATTAATTGTTTCATACGCAAAAATACATATTTAACACAAAAATAAAATGTAAATTTAAAGATTTAATTTTTAGTATATATAAGTATAATTTAACAATATGTTGAAAAAAAGTATAATTTAACAATTAGACTATCCACAAGTATTTCATATCCATGGATCAAACTTTTCTCTACACACAAAAATGTTCTTCCAATTTCTAGTCAACTGGACGAGGTATTCAACCACCAAGATTAAAAAAATTTACCCAAAATTGAAATTGAGCAAAATAATAGAAAGCAGAGTCATTTACAGCTCTTTAGGAAATCAAATTTTTAAAAAAAAATGGCCAAAAGAAACAATTTTTTCTACAAGTTTCCACGTGGTATATCAAAGCTATACAACAAGTATCTGGCACCATACATTTTCCGGTGACACTCCAACATGGGTTCTGGCAAATTCGTTTCCCTGGTGAGACTTACAAAACATGAACTCCATGATTATGGTCAAATTTCGATCGGAAACTGCACTGCAACTCAATAGAAACGCCGAAAATCGCATTTCTTCTTCTTCTTAATGTCTTCTGATGGATTTATGCCTGAAAAAAGCATTTTATTCCGACTCATTTATGACTTATCTTTGACTGGTTTCTTCTTCAATTCGCGATCAAATTTTCGGGCCATCGTGTTTTTATGCAATTGGCACTAAACCTAACGGAAAATCACTATTTCTTTAACGGACAATCTCAATCGAGACGTATCTCTTCGGTTTCTCTTTCATTTCCGACGATATGTATGAAAAAATGGAATTTGGTTTTTGATGATTGCAACTGCTTTTACTGGTTTTCTTTTGGGTTTCATTCATGCTGCTGCAACCACCGGCCGTAGGAAGCATGCCGGAAGAATAATGGAAGATCGACGGAATCACCACGGAAGCCCAATAGAATCGTGACGATGCTGGATTCTACTTTGATTATCCATGAAGTTTCCATTGTTGTTCTCTGTTTGAATGTCCATGATTTTATTTTATTTAGGGATATTTACAAAAAAACTTCCTATATTTGTGCCCATTCAATAAAAATCTCTTTGTTTATTTTTTTTCGGACACAAATATCCCTGCGTTTTAATTCCATTAACAAAAATACATTTTTGTCTATTTTTTCTATTAAAATAAAGGGTAGAAGTATCAAATTATAATTTTACGGACCGTTTTTTAAAAAACTCAAAAAATGAAGAACTGAAATGACGTTTTTGTCATCCTCTCCAACCAAATCCTTTTTGGCGTTCAACTTTCGCTGGAAAGCTTTTATCTCTGGCATTCCACCGCCCGCCACCAACACCATCTCTGGTGCCCAACCTTCGATCACTGTCCGCCACATCAGACCAGCACCTTCAACCTTCGACCGGCACCATCTTTTAGAGCGATCTCGATATGGCTTCATCTTTTCTATCCAATCATCTCTATAACCTCGATTTGCTTTTAAAATCATCTTTCAAATCTTAATCTCCTGCAACCCCTTTTGCAAAATCGAAATCCCCCTTTTAAAAGATCTAGCCATGAAAGAAGCGAATCTAATGCTTTCTTTTTAAACTTAACATCGTTGATTTGTAATCTGGTAAAAAAATCCCTAACAAAAAATGCCAATCTCTTTGCCTAAAGTAAGGCTACGATGCGAAAGAACAATAGCATTGGATTGATGAAGAACTCCAGATTTTAAAAGCAAATCGAGGTCATGGAGATGCTTGGATAGAGAAGATGAAGCCATATCGAGATCGCTATGAAAGATCTGGCCATGGATAGTGGTGGTCGAAGGTTGAAGGTGCCGATTTGGTGTGGCGGACAGTGGTCGAAGGTTGGGCGTTTGAGCTGGTGTCGGTGGCAGGCGGTGGAGCGCCAGAAATAGATTTGGTTGGAGACGATGACAAAAATGTCATTTCAGTCCTTCATTTCTTGATTTGATACTTCTACCTGTTATTTTAATAGAAAAAAATAGACAAAAAGGTATTTTTATTAACGAAATTAAAACGCAGAATATTTGTGTCAAAAAAAAAAATTAAATAGGGAGATTTTTGTTGAATGCGCTAAAATATAGGGATTTTTTTGTAAATATCCCTTTTATTTATTTTTTAATTAATCAACATAGTCCATATTGGGAGTGTTAAAATTGAGTGGTCTTTTCAGCATTTTAAAAACCATTGCTATTTGAAATGGTTTATGGTCACAAATTCGTATCTTTTCCTGTCTAAACCCTTAAAACCGTCCTTGTAGATGAACAGTGAAACCGGCCTAAATCATTGGTTCACAATCCATAAATGAACCGTGTGACCACAGTTCAGTTCAAGATTCGAGAGATTCATGTACCAAACCTAATGGTAACCACACATTGAAATTTCGTTGCAATTATTCTCAGTAACCCTTTTAAATTTTTTCAAAACAAATAATTAATTTCATTTTGGATAATTTTCACTAATGATACACAAATTTTAGGAGTTGTTTTAATGCGGTGTCTTTTATTTAATTTTTCACTTAAAAATGTCTAATAATTAATTGTGGTTTCAATAAAAAGATGCTATGAAACCCAATGGTGGTGATTTGGTGGTGAGGTAATGTCATCAAATACCAGAGGTTCTAAGTTCAAACCCTGTTAGAGGTAACTAAATGAAAAAAAAAAAAAGATGCTATGACCAAATTGATGCTAAATAAACCCTAAAAAAATTTGAGACGCCCATCTTACTAGATTGGTGCTTTTGGAGAGATTCGCGACGTAGGAGGCATAGTGATCAACTAGACACGTCAAAGTTACATTACATTTTCATTAATAAAAAAAAAAAAGAAAATTTCATGACCTTTTCATCTCCTTTGAACAATCCTCAAACATCACCACTATTGTCAATCCTTTATGGTGCAAGGTCCCTCCATTCTTATTGTTGGACGTTCACTATCATTTCTCTTGGATGTTCAAATCGTGAAAAAACCATCCGATTGAAGTTTTATCCAAAGAAATTAAGATTTTCAATGAACCCCCATGAAAAATCACCCAATTTTGAACTATAATTGTTCTTCCTCTATCCTCAAATGTCTACACCAGAACTCCATGAAATAGTTCTCGAGCTTCACAAAATATTACGAAATGAGTTTTAAAAAAAATTGAAAAATATGAATTTTGAGTTTGGCTCAAAATTGAAGAATAGAGTGGTTCGAAGCTCGGTGGAGTCAACAAGTAGAAAGAAGCTCCCTCCCCTTTGGGTGCGTGAGTTGTGTGCGCGCGTGTATATCTATGTCAAAAAAAAAAAAAAAAAAAAAAAAAAAAAGAGTGGAAATAAAGCTTTTTTTTTTTTATTACCCAAAAATACTTGAATTCCAATTTGTCAATGCTTAATTATTAATTGGCATTTCCGTGGCGAATTACATGGCAAACGCTAAGAGAAATTTGTACACACGGGATGCCATGTCATTTTTCCAGCTTCTTGTAACACCCGGTCTCCATGTAACTAAACCCGAACTTGTGTAAAATTTACCCATTTCTTTCCCTTAGCTTCACACATGTGATATAAATAAGAATCCCAGAAGAACGTGGGGAGAGGACAGTGCCATGATGCCTTTATATCTGGTCCTGGATGGATATGCAAATTTCCTCTTTTGTTTCCAGTTTGATTCATTATTTAATTGATTGATGATCATGGCTTCTTCAAGAAAATGGGCATTTCTTGTTTCAACCATTGCTTCTTGGATTCTTTTTTTTATCATAATCTTCCAACTCTCTCTCTTCAGGTATATTTTAATCCCTTCTTTTTTCATATAAATAAATATATTCCTCTTTTTTTTTTTCTCTCTTTAACACATTTTCCTTTTTCTTGCAAGTCCTTTTCAATAATTGGATGAATCCTTGTGAAATTATTATGAACCTATGTAAAAAGAAAATAAAATTATGATCTTTCAGATTTAATGTCATTTGATTTCGAACACTCTAATTCCTTAAAAAATCAAACATAAATAAAAATATAATAAGATTTCCTGTTTTCTTTTCTTTTTGAGAGTTTAATTAATGTTTTTAAAACTTCTGTTTATTGAAGGGTACCGTGCAGAATTGGAAAATGTACTTCACCTATAGAAGTAACATCCTCTCAATTACTAGCAACAGAGCTTTGCCCTGCATTTCTTGTACAAAGTCTTCTTTACCCTGGTGCCATTGCAAAAGCTTCCATTAACAACCATACTTTTCCAACCTTTGATAATGTGTTGAATCTGTATAGCTTTACCAATTCTAAGAAAGGTTCTGCTTTGTATGATCTTCATCATCTTGAGGTTTGTTCATTTACCAATTTCAAGTAATGCCTACTATTCACATTTTTCTTGTTTCTTGATGTTGCAATTTTGTTTTGTTTGTTTTTTTTTTTTTTTTTTGTGGGTTAGATTCTAGCAGGAAGTTACTTGACAGTGGCAGGAGCAGTATTAGGTGTTGTAAGACAAGGAAGAATGAGTCTTTTTGGTATAATGCTTATAATATGGGGCATTTTAAGAGAAGGCATTCAAAGAAAATATGCTAAGCAAGCTTTTCATATGTACCCAGAAATGTATTTTGCAGTAATTTTTGCTTTTCTATCCATTAGAAAGGATGTTAGGAAACTATTCAGGAGTTCCAAAGCTCGAAAAGTAGTTAAAAAATGTATTGGATCCAAAGCCAAATATATGTGACAGAGTAGCATTTTCTGTTTTGATTTTGTAGCGAAGTACTGAGAAATTTGTATGGTTCATCAAATTAAAAACTGTTTAATTTCTATTAAATGAGTTTTAAATGGCTATGGTTTTGTCAACATCAATGCATTTTGTTTAACTGGTATTGAATTAAAATGAATAATTAAAGTATTAGTGCGAAAGATAAGATCTTTTCTGAGAAAAAAGAAACATTTTCAATGAGATTTACAAAAATCTTGAGGTTGCAGGATTTTAGAATGGTCCAAGACATTGAGAAATAGACTGTTATAAACAGACAAAAGCTTTAACTTTCCGTCCGACAATGACATTCCTTAATGTTATGTCTCAATCTTGCATAAAGGGTATGTAATTTTTACGTCATCAAAGCAGATTGTACCAATAAAAGAAGAGAAAAAAAAAAACTCTAATAGGCTGGTCTAACTGGAGTAGATTATATTAGCTGCAAACATGGGAATTTTCTTTTATTAATAATTGTCGCTTTAAACAATTTCACTTTTATCATTGTAATCAATTATTTGGTTTAAAAAAAAAAAAACCATTATAATCAGTTAAATTACCATATGTTTTCAGCCATTTCTTGTTTTCATGTGGTGTGTATGTACAGAAGCACAAAGATTCCAATTTGCTACCCAATTGTCAATTGCCATGACCGTTGGGTCCGTCTTTGTTTGGTTTGAGTTCATAAAATAAAGAGGAAAAAGACACCTGAATACTTGAGGCCTAGTGCTTTTACTCGCTCAAAAGCTCTCAAACAGACCGACTTGCCTCATTTCTGGATTTTGGTCTTCAAGCTTGCTTCTTTCAGTTTGTGGTGTCAATTGTACAAAGTTGGAAGAAACATTTCTGGGTTCGGTGCCTTTTGAAAATCAAACCTAGGTCTTAAGGTGGGTTATTGATAATTTGCTCTTACTTTTGTAATTTTTTGTTGGTTTTTCTTATTGCTAAAGATGGGGGAAGTTAGCCTGTTTGCCTTATTTGAGAATTGAGATTATCCTTTTGGAAGAGAAGTTTGTCTCTGCTGATGATATTTAGAGGAATTACTATATAAGAAATAGAATTTTTATCCAATTTCTTAGGGTTGGAGGTGGGTTTTTTAGTTGCCACATATACTAGAAGCATAACCTGCAAAATTTTATATTTAACTAGTGGTTCTTTGACATATAGAAATTCCTTCAAAACTTGTTGATTTAATTGCTTGATTTTATATCATATCAGATGTTTGATGGGAGTTTGACAATGTCTTTACATTCATTGAATTACCCTTCTTATAATTTGGGTCATATAAATACACACAAGAACCTTAATAAGGCAAGAATGAACCCAGTTCTTGCATTATCCCCATCATCAATTGTCTTGAACAAAGATGAAAGTGGCAAATTTCATGAATCTAAGAAAATTTCTGGTCTAACAACTACTGATTCTTCAGATTCATTACTTAGTCAAGAAAACACAGTGGGTATAATAGGAGGAATATCAGCTAATTCTACTGTGAATTTCTTGAAAAAACTAGTCCAATGGAGTTCAAAAGATGGGCAAGGTTCCCTCCCATTTGTTCTGTGCTCTGATCCAGCATTAAATAAGGAGCTTTTATCACATGAGAGAAATTCTTTTAGTTATCTTGGTAGGCAAAATGAAACTTTGCAATTGGATCATACCCAGATTGTAGAGAATCTAAGGAGTAAAAGGGCTTTTCTTGAGAAATCAGGAGCTCGTTGCATAGTAATGCCTTGTCATATTTCTCATTGCTGGCATGATGAGGTTTCAAAAGGGTGTTCTGCACATTTCCTACATATGGGTGAGTGTGTTGCTAGGGAGCTTAAGGAAGCTAAGCTGAAGCCACTAGAGGCTGGGAGTCCTTTGCGAATGGGGTTGCTAGCAACCAATGCTACTCTAAGTGCAGGGTTCTATCAGGAGAAACTGCAGAATGAGGTAATTTCATCTTGTCCTCTTTTTATGGAGTGTTTGTCAAAATTAGCTATTTCTAGTATTTTAGCATCGTTCAGCTATCTGAGCAAGTAGAATGGGAATTTAACCTCTAAACGCTACTTTAAGCACTAGTTGGAAAGTTGTTGCAGAATTCAGGAATTGCTGATGATTTTATACAATTTTCCCTTGTGTTGCAGGGATTTGAGGTTGTGCTTCCGGACAACGCAACCATGGAACACACTGTAATACCTGCAATTCATGCTTTAAACAGAAAAGACGTGGAAGGGGCAAGGAATCTAGTGAGAATAGCACTCCAGGTTCTTCTGGTGAGGGCTGTTAACATCGTTATTCTTGCTTCTGATGATATGCGCAACGTTTTGCCTCTGGATGATCCTCTTCTCAAGAAATGTATTGATCCGTTCGATGCATTGGCTCGTTCAGCTATCAAGTGGGCTCAAGCTGCTGAAAAAGATTCATAATTATGATATCAAGTTTTTGTTTATTCTGTTCATCATAGACTTTCATTTTCAAATAGTTGTCCTGCTGTCAGAGGAAAATGTATGTATTGTAAATTTTTCAGATAGAGGGATATTAAAGGAGAAAGTTTGTAGAAAATCAAGAAAAGAAATGTGTATTCAAGTTAGTCAAGTAACTCTTCTGTTTGTTGCTGTTAATTAGATTTTGCCTTTGTAATCAAATGGAAGTTTTATTTGGATTAATATTCAGTTGAATTGTATTTGAAATTGGTTTTTCTGTCCTTTCCTTTCAGCAATACTAAGTTCTGCTCGACAAGGAAAAGTTTTTGGTTGACAAAAAACAATTTTCTGGTCCAAACAGCTTCGAAGTAACAGGAAATCAAACCAAATTGTTTGAAATTATTGAAGTACAAATACATAACTTGAAATATAATTAAACACTTAACAAAGTAATTAACAAAGAAACTGTTCAAGGGTACACCATTTTGCTTGAACTGAAAAACAAATTCAATACATACAGGCTTTGAAAGATGAAAGGTAAGTGTTTCGAGCAGATTCATCCTCCCATTCAAGATTTTTCCACCAATTTTCCCATCCTTGAATCACTAGATGATGCTCTCTTCTGCTGTCAGAACTAAGTGGAAGCCTTTTCAGGTTTAGACAACCATCAACTATGATTTCTTTCAGAGATTGGAGAGGCAAAGCAACTGAATAAATGGTCTTCAGCTTCGGCAAAGAAACTAATTGGAGAACTTGGAGTTTTGCCAATGTATCCACATTTTGCTCACCGAGTTTTCCCTGACAGATTATCTCTTGCATATTGGAGCACCTTTTTACATCAAGAAACTCAAGGTTTGGAGTGAGGCTAACCCATGTCAAGTCTTCGAGTTCAGGGCAATCGAATACAGAAACTTTTCGAAGGCTTTTGAAGCATACTCTCCTTGTGATCAATGACTTGTCCACTATCAACTCTTTCAAAATTTTGCATTCAATGAATTCAAGATCATCTAAACAATTCATTTCTTCTAGAAATGAAATATCAAGTGATCTTGATGAGCGCCTGAAATTAAGAGATAAAGCTTGTGTGCAGGCCTGAAACTTACTGTAGCTTATAAACTCCCGCAGAGAGTACTCGCTTCTTATGGTGATAGTGATGACCTTAATATCTTCTAAATGCTGCAACTCTCTTGAAAAACCTCCAGTACTGATACCGTCGCCCACAAATCGGTCTGAAGAAGCGCAGTGAAGCATTCTCAGGACATTCAGATCTGAAAATCCTAACATAACTTGCATCGGGATTGTGTAGAGTTCACGGGTGTACTCCAAATTCAGACATTTCAGCCTTATTAACTTCTTCAGCTCCAGTGGAAGTTGCCGTATTCCTGTTCTGGAAAGATTAAGATATTGTAAAGTATTGGCTTTTGAGATTCCAGAAGACAGTTCTTTTAGTTCTCTATTTTCAGACAGGTCTATGACTTTCAAGGAAGGCATAAACTGAAAGAAAGAATTGCTGATCATCTTCAAACAATTATTTCCAAGGAACAGAGTTAAGAGATTATCACATCTGGGAGACTTTGTCAAATTCTGAATATGATTTGACATTAACGACATTCTTCTTACTCGTTCCCATTTCCCAATTTCTGGTGCTTCAGTTAACTTAGCCCCTGCCTTCACCAAATACTTGTCTTTCAGTTTACCGTTTTCCTCTGCTATCCACAAAGCCACCTCTCAAATCAGATCATGCATTTTCACATCATTGCCTTCGTCTTTGAGTAAATAAGAATGAACAAGAGTGCTGATAATTTCTTGACCTTTAGCTCTCATGTCATCATATTCATCCAAAAATCCCTCCCCAATCCAGTAATCTATCAGGTTAAACTTATTTATGCTAAAGTCTTCAGGAAACAAAGTACAGTACAAGAAACAACATTTAACTGTCTCATCAGGTAAACTATCATAACTGAACTTTATTAAAGCATAGATGAGAGGATCTTCTGTACCTGAAATATCTGAAACAGACTTCCTCAAGGCCTCAATTGAATAGCGCCATTCTGGGAGCGTCTTCTTGCTGGCCATAGCACGGGCAACAGTCATAACGGCAAGTGGCAAACCGTTGCACATTTTGGCAATAGTTTCTGCTAATTGAGGAATATCTGGATGAATTGCAAGTGTTTCTGCATAGACATTCTCTTTAAACAATTCCCAAGCTCTCCTCTCTGTCAATCTAAGAACTTCAATTTTCTCGTTTGCACCCATCTGCTCACAGACATCCTCTGAACGAGTTGTGAATAATAGCTTGGAGTCAGTACTTGAGGCAGGAACTCCTGCTTGAGTTAGATCAACAGGCTCCCATAAATCATCCAACAGTAATATAAATCTGTTGCAACTTAAAAGATCTAGTATCTGTTTTGCTCTCTTCTGGACTTTTACCTCCCCAATTATCGACTAGAAACCCCAGTTGCTTTCCAACATCAAGTTGAATTTTCTCGAGGTTGAGATCCTGAGAGACAACTACCCATATAACAAATTTGAAGTCATGCTCCGAGTTAAGCAAGTCATTGCAGAAGTCATTCATGATGAAAGTCTTCCCTACCCCTCCTTTTCCATAAATGCCAATGCATCCAACCTCTTTCTTGTCGATTCTGCTCCGGAGCATATCTGATGGACATTCCACAGGTCTTTTAATTTTTCTTCTCCTTTCCTCACTAAATCTTCCAATTTTCTCAACATAGTCGGAATTTTCTTCCCAATCTTATATCTTGACCAACAATTCTTAGGACAACAGCTTCCGAGACAGGTGTTTTCAAGTTCTTCAGAGGCACGAGTCAACAGCTGATTAAGGTCCTTCTCCATATATGTAACATTTGAAAGCCAATATTCTTCTTCGTCCTGCAGCTCATTTTCTCTCTCTGCTGTCTGCACCCTCCTCTCCACTTTGGTTCTTAGCAGCTGCAGCTTTCTCTCCTCTGATCTCAGAGCCTCTAGTTCTTCCTCAAAACAGATAAAAGCTCCATGTTCAGTGGAGCATGTCCACAAGCAGGATAGCAATTCCACTATAGGAATATCTATGTTCATGATTTCAAGAACTTGGATTAACTGATTAAAAGAAGAAAGGGTTTAACTGAAAAAGCTTTTGTTAACCAAGAAAAATTTATATGTGATAGTAGAGTGGGACAAGAAACATTTATTTATACTCTTTCCAAAGAGCAAGAAATTTTCATGCACTCAAGGTATCGAAGCTTAAGAAATTTCCATGAATTCTCCAATCATCTCAGTAAAGAAGACAACAGAAACAAAAGGCTAACGAGATTGCTTTACAGGCTATACTGATAGAATGGCTTCACATGATATATTCTTACACTTGAAACAAGTTTTGGAATTGTAACAATCTTTGCTAAAAGCTATTCTAAACAAAAGCAAAAGCAAGAATTTCATATTTTGGATTCTTTCTAGCTTCCAAAATTGTCTCTACAAAAAGATGGAAGATTAAATAAAGCAAAAAGGCCAATAAGCAGCCGACCCTGAAAGACTCCTTAAAGGATGGAATGATAGAATGTATTATGTATTATTATGTTATAGGTTCCTACATCTGTTTTCACAACGAGTTTTGGAATTTAATTTTCTTGTCAAAGCTGTTATGAACAAAGTAAAAGCTAGTTATGTAGTACTTTTTTCTGTCCTAGTAGCATAGAATTTATCCTCGATTTTTCCAGGATTCTCTGTACAAAGTAACATAGAAGATAAAAAAAAAAAAAAAAGGCTAGTAAGCAGTGCCCAGGGGCTGCTTTACAAGTATAAAAGAATATAACTGTTTCAAGTTTTGCATCTTCTGTGTAGCTTGTCATTTATACTCATTTTACATGTTTTGCACGTTCCCACTGCTCCAAATATGCATATTATATAATTCAGGTAAACAAAAATTCAGTTCTTTCTTATTCTCATTAGCTGCTTGAATAATTAACAATCTTTACATGACACAGAAAGGAAAAAATGAAAAATATCTCTCATCAGTTCACAACCTGCATAAATTTACCACTCCATTTGATCTACGAACAGAAAGCTAGCAGAATACAACAATTAAGGATACCAAGGGGGTTGAAAAAAAAAACAACTTCAATGTTATCAACAAATGTATGTAAATAACTGGAAAGAAAAATTCTTTCCTCTACCAGAAATCAAAAAAAATATGGGGGCCAATAGGTTCTTTTATTCGAGACGCACCTTCTTAAGCAGGGTTGAAAGACGGCTTTAGTATATTCATCCACCCATTCTAAATCTCCCCACCAATGTTCCTCTGCTTCAATCACAACTTTGCGTCCCTTTGCACTACCGGAGTTGAGCGGAAGCTTCTTAAGACTTGGGCAATCAAGTATCCTCATCTTCTTTAAAAATGGAAAGGATAAAAGTATCTCAGATATGCTCTGCAGTTGAGGTAGATCCTCCAATATGAGAACTTCAAGTCTAGCAAATGGTTCTACAATTTCACCACCCAAGTTCCCAACATTGATGAGATCTTCCATTTGTTCACAGCATGTGACTCTCAGAACTGTCAGATTTGGGGCCAGAATAAGCCATCTCAAGTCCCGCAATCGAGAACAATATTCCACATTCACTTCCTGAAGGCTATCAAAAAATCTCTCTCTTACAAACATTGAATTGTACAGTTCTCTAGATGCTTGCATTTCCATTCCTTCCATAATACAATCAACATTCATCTCTTTCAAATGCTCAATTGCACTGATATGGAGTGTCTCTAGATTCTTCATTTTTGCTATCCATGAAAAATTCGACTTTGACCATCTGAAACACTCAAGGGACAGACCTTGAGTAGAATTTAGTAGCTCATTTGTGTCCAAATAACTCTGAAGAGCAGAAGCTGATCTTATGGTGATGCTCAGTACATTAAGATGTTTCAAACAATGCAATTCTTCTACATGCGTCTCACTATCAGACAATATATTATCTTCTGTTACTTCATAGAAAAAGCCACAATGAATCATTTTCAAGACTTGCAAAGAAGACAAGCTAGATATAATTTGCCTTGGTATCATATCAAGAAAATCATTATGCTCCAAGTTCAAGTATTTTAGCTTACTCAGCATCTTCAGCTCACATGGTAATTCTTGTATGCTGGTACGTGCTAGATTAAGATAATTTAAAGAAAGCAAACTTGTAATTCCAGATGGAAGTTTTGGTATGCTACTATTTGATAGGTCCAGAACTGTTAGCACATCCATGAATTGGAAGAAGTTGCTTGTGATAGATCGCAAATGAGAGTTACGACAAAGAAGCAAAGTCAAAAGATCAGGACATTCAGGCGCCTCTGATAGATTCTGAATGGAGTTTTCCATTAGCGAAATCCGTTTTACTCCATTCCAATATCTAACTTTTGGTACTTCAGTCAGTTGAGCTGCTACTCGTACCAAAAAGTTATGCTTTGGTCTTTCTCGCTTACATGCTATCCATAATGCCATGTCCCGAATCACATCATGCATTTTAACATATTTTCCTTCTTCTTCCAATAAACACGCATAAACAAGAGAACCAATGATATTATATCCCCTATCACGGGCAGCAACATCTTCATACTCTTCATCATCCCAAAATTTCTCACATATCCAATAATCTATCAAGTCACCCTTAAAAATTTGAAAATCTTCTGGGAACAAGGCACAATACAAGAAACAAGATCTAACTTTGTCATTGGGCAATTTATCATAACTATACTTCAAAAGAGGAAATACCTCATCAGTCATGCCTTGTAGGTCCGAAGCAGATTGCCGCAAATCAATAAGTGCACATCTCCATTCTTCAGGTGTCTTGTTACAAGCCATGGCACGAGCAATAGTTATGAGTGCAAGTGGCAAGCCCCCACATTCTCTTGCAACATCTTTAGCCAGAGGTACGATAACTGGATTCCTAGTAAGAGCTTCTTCTCCAACCTTCTCCTCAAACAATTCCCAAGCTTTCTCCCATGCCAAAGGTTCCACTTTGATCCTCTTAACAGCATCCATTTGGCTACATACTACCTCAGAACGTGTTGTGAGTATTATCTTGGATCCATTTTGCTTGTCCGGAAGAGGAACTCCTGCTTTTGCAAGATTAACTCGCTCCCACACATCATCTAATAACAAAATAAACTTCTTTTTCCGCAATATATTGAAAATTTCCATAGCTCTCTCATCAATGCTTTTGCCCTTCCAGTCCTTAATAGGAAGACCTACTCTCTTCCCTATCTCTTCTTGAACTTTACCTAGTCTCAAATCTTTTGACACCACGACCCAAATGACGAAATCAAAATCACTGGCTATGTCAAGAAATCTGTTGTTAATTTGAGTTAAGAGGGTAGTTTTGCCCACTCCACCCATGCCATATAAGCCAAGAATTCCAGTTTGTTCTTCCATAAGACAACTCCAAACCTTATCAAACATAATATCCAAACCCACTGTTGGCTCAACAGGCCTTGCAACTACTGATTCCACAACAGCTTTCTCAGCAACTACTTTAAAATCTCCTTTCCTCCTTAATTCCCTCAAATCTTCCAGCATTTTAGCAACTTTGTCTTCCCCAGATCCTGTATCAGAGATTCCTTGAACATGCAGATTCCTGATTTCTTTAGGACCATCAATTAGTAGAGCATCAGCTTTCTCTATAGCAGCTTCCACTCTTGAAAGCCAAAACTGAATCTGTTTCAAGGGCCTCTTTTGCTGCCGTTCCTCATTTTTAACCCTTGCTACCACATCAACCTTCAACCCCCATAGTTCTTCTCTTGCAGACTTCAAAGTTTCAAAATTCTCTTCAAGTTTCTTTATTTGCTCTGATTCTAAATACACCTTTTCAACTACTTTATCAAAAACACCTTTACCCTTTAAAGCTAAGACATCATCTTTTGTTTTAGCAACCAGCTTACCAAACCTATAACTTGAATTACAATTCTTTGAGCAATACCCACCAACACAAAGTTTCTCAATTTCTTGTGGACCGTCTATAATCAACGGATCAACTTCAGCTATTGTAGTCTCCACCATGGAAAGCCAGAGTTGAACTTGTTGAAGCCTCTGCATTTGATCACTTTCTTCTGTTTTGACTCTCCGCATCACATCATTTCTTAGTGCATTTAATTCTTGAGTTGCAATCTGCAAAGATTGAAGATTTTCTTCAAGTTGGTGCAGGTAAATTGCACGGCCGGCTGAACAATCCCAGAAGCGAGTAATTATAGAATCGCATGATATTTGGATTGAGAAGCAGTTACCCATTAGAAGAAGATAGTTCAATGAAACAAATATTGGAAAACTAAAAAAAAAAATTAACAGACGCAATTAGTCTATGGAAATTCTTTGTAAGAAAGTGCGAGAAGAAGTAATGAAAGGAGAGAAGTAAAAGAAAGATTTACTTTTATTCTAATTTTTTCTTCGTTCTGACAAAGAACTTGTTTCTTCTTTCCATTTTTTCTGGTCTACCTGAAAGGGAGTTTAACCTAAAAGCACGTATGGTTAACTGTTTAGTACTACCTCTATCCAGTTTTTTCAATTGTTTACGTTTCTGTTTTTGGCAAATTTTTTCAATTATTTACGTTTCGGGTGAGTAGGTTTAATTGTTTATTATTATTTCTGTATTGGTATTGGTGAAAAAATAAGTGTTGTAAAAAATTGATAATTGTTTATTATTATTTTATATTGGTATTAGTGAAAAGTAGGATTGTATTGGTATTTGTGTTTTTAGGGTGTAAAGAAATGAAAAAATTGGAGGTAGTAGTATTATTATGGAGGTAACTATAAGCCTAGGACATTATAAGATTATAGTTAAAAAGAAATCACAAAAATAATTTATGTTCTTATATTTAGCTTAACTAACTTAATTTGAACTTAAAATCATTCCTAGTTTATTTCTTGGACGTGTTGAAATTATCATTTGTAATCTTCGGCCAAAAAAAATATTATGATTTGTAATCTTCTGTCAAATTTTTGAAATTTTTACTTTCAGTAACTCAAACGAGATTAAAATAGATGTAATTATCTCCTTTTCCAAAATTCTTAATAGATGATACATTTATGTTCATAATTGATTTTATATTTGTCTTGTTTTTATTTTAATTTTTGTGATATTTTTATTTATTTTATGAGTGTTTAGTGTTTTTAAATATTTTTTTTTTCGAGGTGTTTATTTCATGTTTATTTAGGTAGAAATTATGAGAAAATTTGAAAAAAAAAAAAAAAGAGTAGAGATACTTAGCACTCTTGTGTTGTCATTTTGGCACAATTATGCCACAATCTATCGATCATTCACCATACCTTGACACAATTGTGCATTTGTGCTTGGTTCAGTTCAGTCGTTCTTGTGCATTTATAGAGAAATTCCAAAAATCTTGAGAGCGCACTTGTATATATTGTGTCTGCTTATTAATTTCAATGCTACACTGATTTAGACATAATTTGGAAAGTCTATTAAAAAAAAAACAAGTATTTAGCATTTCAAAATATAAAATAAGCAGTTGGAGTTAGATCTAATAGTACGCGATTAATTTTAACTTTCGAAATCGGGAAAAAAACTAGTAGAATGACCAACTAATATGACAATGGCAAAGTTGAGGTATATTTTAGTTAATTTTGAAATTAGAGAGACTAAATAGTCAATTATGTAATATCGTAAGGACTTTATAGTATTTTTCCCTAAAAAGAAACCATTTCTATCAGCAACATGCTCATGTCCAGGAAACCATTGCTTTCTAAAATCTGGGATATTTTCACTTGCCCATTAAAAAGAAGCATTAAACACATTCAACATATTGCCATATTAATTTAGTCAAATAACATCATCTGTAAATTCATGGAATGACAAATGAACCATCCAATAATTTGAATTAATATACAAACACATCATAAATATAGATCATACTGAATGAATCAGTAAAGAAAATTGAAAACGAAAATTTCGAAGGGGAAATAATATAAGAAACTAATTTTTGTTATTGAATTATACTGCATGCACACATAAACAAAAAATTAGAAAGATACAACCCTCAAATTGCAATGATCATATACAGAAATCAATTAGGCATACTTATAAAACGCTTCGAAAAGATCCTTTTAGCAGCATTGTCCTCCCATTCAATATCTTCCCACCATTGATCCTCTGCCAGAATGATCATTCTATTTCCACTTCCACTGCTAGAGTTGAATGGAAGTTTCTTTAGCAGTGGGCAATTAAGTACCCTGATTTTGTTTAGCAATGGAAATGGCAGAGCAGTCCAGTATATGCTCCTCATTTCTGGTAGATTCTCCAAAACAAATATTTTCAGTTTTACAAATGGGAATAGGTTTTCAACTTCAGTCGCAATTTTGGTCAATTTCCCAGTGCTGATTATCTCTTCTATTTTCCCACAACCTGTGACTCTCAAAACTTCCAGATTTGGCACTAGAATAAGAAATGTCAGATCCCGCAAATGCAGACAGTTTCCCACACTCACTTCTTTAAGACTACTGAAGCTTCCGTTCCTTAAGATCAACGGTTCATGGAGATCGCAAACTTCTTGAATATCAGCCCTTTTTACCCTAAAGTCAACATCGAATTCTTCCAAATGATCAGTGCGGCGGATTTCTAGAGTAGCTAAATGCTTCATAGCTGCTAAAAGTGAAATACCAAATGATTTTGAACCCCATAAACACTCGAGGGACAAAGCTTCAATGCAGCTTAGTAATTTATGGGAGCTACTCAAGGTCTCAAGCGCAGATGCAAGTGTAATTGTGATGCTCAGCACATTCAGATGTTTCAAATGCTTCAGTTCATTTACGAGCATATTACTATCAGATAATATATTATCTTCTTCTACAAGTGAAAATCCACAGTGAAACATTTTTAACTCTTGCAATGATAACAGACTAGATATCACTTGTGCTGGAATTACACGCAAAAGGTCATTGTGCTCCAAGTTCAGATATTTCAAATCCGATAACGTTGTTATCTCATATGGCAATTTTTCTAAGCATGTATATGATAGATTCAGATATTGTAATGAAGTCAAATTTGAAACACCTGGTGGCAATTCTTCCATACTGCTATGTGACAAATCTAGAACTTGTAATCTATTCATAAATAGGAATAAGTTGCCACTGATCATAGTTAGAGGATTATAACTGAGAAACAAAGTTTTAAGATCAGTGCAATTAGGTACCTCTGATACAGTTCGAATGGAGTTTTCCATTAGCGATATCCTTCGAACCCCTTTTGAGATTCCAACCTTTGGCATTTCAGTTAAATTATCACCTGCTTGTACAAAAAACTTCTCCTTCATCCGTTTTGCTATTAACAATGCCACACCTCGGACCACACTATGCATTTTTACATACTGGTTTTCTTCTTCCAAAAAATATGTATTAACCAGTGAATCAATGACATTGAACCCCAGCTTTTGAAGCCTAGCTCTACTATCATGTTCTTCTTCATACTGACCTCCATTATCATCATCATCTAATAGTTCTTCGTAAATCCAATAATCTATCAGTTCTTCCTTCAAAATTTTGAATTGTGCTGGGAACAAGGCGCAATATAAAAGGCAGGATCGAGCTACACAAGTCAAACTACTATAACCAAATTTCAACACTGCAACTGCATAAAATCCTGTACCTGGAACACCACGATCAACAAGCTGCATTGATATAAACTTCTTCATGACTTCAACAGCATGAGACCATTCTTGGGGAGTCCTCTTACAAGACATGGTATGAGCGGCACTAACCAGAGCAAGTGGCAGAAAATTGCATTTTCCAGAAACAAATTTAGCCAATTGAAAAATAGTTTGATTACCATTAATCATGTCTTCCCCAATCCTCTTCTTGAAAAATTCAAATGCATCTTTCTGCGACAAAAGACCCAACTCAACAAACCTGTAACCAACCATTTGGTTCCATAAATTTTTAGAAGTGGTTGTAAAAACTATTTTGGATCCATTTGGCATATGTTGCGACGGAACCCCAATTTTTAAAAAATCAATATTTTCACCTAAATCATCAAGCAGTAAAACAAACATCTTTTTGCTCAGTACACTGAAAATATCCTCAGCTTTGGCATCAATGCTTTTGCTCATCCAGTGCTCACCATCAAAGCCTACCTGATTCCCTATAATTTCTAGAATCCTTTCAAGTCTCAAAGGCTCAGAGATCGAAACCCAAATAACAAGACAAAAAACTTCGGGAGGTAAGCTAAGAAATTGATTCTTGATTTGGGTTAAAATGGTGGTTTTACCCACTCCTTCAAGACCGCATATGCCTATAATTCCTTCTCTTTTCTGCATAATCAATTCACATACCTCATCGAATCGGTCAGTGAAAGTTTGTGAAGGCGCTACGCTCTGCGACATCTTCCAAATCCCCCTCGTTTTCTTTCAGCCCTTTCGTCGAACACGTAGCGAGTCTTGCCAGTTGAGTTGACTTCACTGAACTCTGAGTAGCAAATAACAAGAAAGTTATGACGATATTAAATGTGTAGCTAGTGGAATTATGCTTTAAGGGAAGATGTTGAGCAAATGGATTTGCTTTTAACGTTGAGCTGAGTATGAATTTAGAAGTTAGGATTAGTCTTCAACCCAGTTTTTGCTTGCTTTTGAGTTTGATTTGTTAGGCTTGCTTTTATACTCTTTGATTGGATTTTAAAATGTTTGGGCGTCTAAAGTGTGCGCATTGAATTGGGAGGGTGATTTTTACCGATGGTTCCTGAACTTTGGTCAAAATCGCAATTTCATCCTTGAACTTCACTCTTTGTACACGTGGGCCATTGAACTTTAAGCATTTACTCATGGAAGATTCTTTTGGCCGTAGACATGAGACTCCGGCCGGCCAAGACGCTGTTTTGTTTTTAATTTTTCTTTTTTTAAACATATTTTAATGATAGAATCTCGTATAGGCCTTCTAACTTACTGTAAATTTGCCATAATTGAAATTTTTTGTCAAAAATGCCCCTCTCATTTTTTTTGCAACTAATTAATTTTTTTTTAAATTTTATTTTACCAATAAAAATAAGAAAATTAAAATTCTTCTTCTCCTTCTTCCCTCCCTCCCATCCCTCCTCCACCTTCATTCACCACTACCACTTCCTTCATCTGCACCACCACTGCCACTTTCTCTTCCTCCTTTTTTGTCGTCGCCACTGTCACCACCACCACCTTCTCAATATTATAGCGACCTCAAAAACCCAAAAAAAAAAAGAAAAAAAAAAGAATTAACCAGTGTCTCTTCTAGTTCCATTGCCCCACACCTCCTCATAGTTCATCAAATCATTGACTGCAAACTACCCACTATCAAAGACAAAAAAAAAAAAGAAAAAAAAAACCTCCAATGGTGGACCCCGAGTTCAATAAAATAATAAAATATATTATTTATTATTCTATTCCATTTTTGTTTTGAATTAAAATAGAAATCTAATATATTAAGAAATGTAATAGAATAATAGAATTGAATTAAAATAAAAATTATTTTCTATATTTTATTTTCAAATATATATTAAAATTTATATATAATAATATAAATTAAATATAGAATAGAATAATAATTTATAATAATAAAATAATATATAATAATAATAAGAAAATAGAATAAAATAAGATAATATAAAAATAGAAAAATATTTCTAGTATAAAATATTCTATTAAAATAGAAAATATATATGTAAATAAAAAATATAGAAATAGAATAATAGAAAAAAAAAAAAAATTCTAATAGAATTTCAAAATTCTAAACAAAAAATGAAAATTGTTTGCTGGAAAGCTCCAAATCGTCGGTTGAAGAATTTGAGTTTCGCGCCCTGTGCACTCGACCTGACTGGAATGCAACATCTAGTTAATGAAAGGCGACATGTTCGGTGTCAAAATGAAGCTCTCAACTCATGGGGTTAAAATCTGGTCTCAAATCGGACGACCACTCACCAAAGAGTGGTGGAAGTGCCGTTTAAAGTTTAAGTTTTGGGTTGAGCAATTCTTCGCATTTTTAGGGCGATTTTTATGTTGTTTATGATAATTAGTGGCGGTGTTTTTATGCTAGTGGGTCTCGCTGTCGACTAGCTTTTACGTCGTTTGGTCTCAGCTCAGCCAGACAAGTGGCAGCAATGATGGTGATCATTAGTTCTTCTAATCGTTTGTAGAAAGGTTTTGATCTTCAAACCTTCGACTGGTTCATTTTTAAATAAAAATAATAATTCAACCCAGTGCATGAATGCATCTCGTATTTACGCATGGTTTGGTGAATGGTCGCACACCCGAAGGTGTAATGTAAGTAGTCTTACCCTATATTTACTGCAAGAGGCTGATTACACAGCTCGAACTTGTGAACTTTTGATCATGCGGCGATAACTTTACCATTGTGCCACGATCCCCCTTCAATAATAATAATAATAATCTATGGGGGGCATTTTTGATAAAAAAAACTTTAATTATGGGAAAATTGGCATTAAATAATAAGTTTGAGGGCCTATGTGAGATTCAGCCATTAAAATATGTTTAAAAAAAACCACGTTAGTGTTTTGGATGGGCGAAGTCTCATGTTTATAGTCAAAAGGACTTCCTGTGAGTAAATGCTTAAAGTTTAACAGCCCTTGCATACAAAAGTAAAGTTTAAGGATAAAATTACGATTTCAACCAAAGTTCACGGACGATGGGTAAAAATTACCTTGAATTAGGCCAATAAAATCTTTTGCCCCCTTGCCTCCTTGTACTTTAGCAGTTTTGGACTTTTACCCCTCGATATGCTACCAATGGTCTTAAGACACCTCTATTATGAAAAACAACAATATTTGAACATTCTGTCCATGAAAAAACAAGGGTGTGCCACAAACTAACGGCCATTGCGTGAAAAGATAATTAGACTCTCACATTTAACAAAACCACGTTGTTGTGTGAAGTAAGAAAGAGACTAATAAGAAGTTTTGGGGCTATTTCATAAGAAAAGATCTCTAGTTCAATTAGCTAGTAGAGTGATACACCTCCTTGTCTTTGGTGTGGTGTTGGTGTCCTTTATGGATTTAATTTGTAATTTGTGATTTAGTTGTTATTTGAAATTTGTAATTCATCATCAATGTAATTGTAAATTGTAAATGTGAATGTAATAGTTGGCTAGCAAGCTTTCAACTTAATAAATTGTAATGGATACTTTTTTATATAATATCCTTGATGTATCTTAGACAAATAAAAAGGGGTAATAAATTAGATAGAAATAATCGAACTTATATACTTGGAGAAACTAATCAAACTATTAATGGTTGTAGAGTTTTTTCTTTGAAAATATTAATATGTTTTTAGAGTTATTTCCTCTAGCATGAGTAATTAATATTTGATTATTAGACAATGAGTTGAATTATTGAAGTCAAAATCCTTAAAGCTTTCACCCTTCAGACTATATTTCTTTTTCAATTGAACTCTTTGAAATAATTTTTATTTGGAAAAAAAAAACATTGCTAATATATTAGTTTGAATTTTATAATCAATTGAATGCAGGAGGAGGACAATGAATAATGTACACAAATTTCAGAAATGTCTAAATATGTACTATGATTTTTTTACAAAGTAGTTGTTTTCTTGTAATCCCAAAACACGGGGTAGCCGATAACATGCTCTGATGGACTATAAATTTGCATTCAGGAACACTGCATTCAAGTGTTGAGGGTTGTTGGAATTTGTGATGTTATTTTCGTATTTAAATTGTGGCTCCCAAAACATGTTCTAGAGCCTTCTATGTGTTATTTTCCATATGGGGCAACAGAAAAAAGAAGGGGTTGTTTGGAAAAATGAAAAGTTGGGTGTAAAATAAAAAGTGTAGTGTAATTTCATTTTTTGATTGTTTAGGTGAAAAATAAAGGGAGGGAGGTAAAATAAATTTATTTTACACTAAAAAATTTTCCTCTCAATTTGGGAGAAAAATGAATATAACTAAAATTTCCCTCTTATTTTTCTTCAATCCAAACAAACAAAGGATGTAAAATAAAATTATTTTACCTTCCACCTCCCTATTTTACATTTTTATTTTATCTCCCACCCTTGTTTTACACTCTTTCAAATCCAAACAAAGATGAAGAAAAAAGTCTCTAGAGTCTACTTATCCTAGAGAATTCTCTTTTTCTATAAAAACGTGTAAAATTGTTGTGTAAAAGGGTGGGTATTGGGGAGTAAAGTGTCGTTCTGCATATTTTCAGAATGAAGGAAAAAAAGAGAAAAAATTATGTTTAGTTCCTTCTCTTTCTCCTTCTCTGTTTTACGTTTTGCTTAGTCAAAATATTTTGTCTCTCCAAGCTTTCGAATTTCTAACAAGGGTGAATATCATATGTAAAACTTCCCCCAAGCTTGACAATTGGGTTTTTGTTGACGCATTTAGGATGAGCAGCAAAATCACATTCCTTACGGTAATAAACCCAAAGCTTTGGATCTCTTCTCATTTCACAAATGTCACAGTAGTACTCGTTGGAACCATCATCATAAGTGAGAAACAATGGATGGTCGTTGAATCTGTGCCATTGTTTATATGGTAAAGTTGCACATTTAATGTCTAAGTTGAAGTTGCAAGGTGGGCAAGTGAAGAAGGAGGAGCTGCACTCAACATCACAACCACTACACCTTCTCCGAGCAGAGAAAACGGGGTGTTGGTGGTGACCTTGGTGTTGGCTAATAATATATTTTAGCTCCTGAACTATCACAATATTATGATTCAGTACTCTCAATTAAAATATCGTGATTTTAAGTTCTTTTACTATTAAATATTTATACAAAGCACATTCTGTCCACGAGAGAATAACGTGTGGACGGCACGTTAAGGAAAGACGCATAACCACTTGAAAATGCTGAGATTCTTGACAAAAATGGTATCGTTTTTTTTTTGCAGAATGGCTTTTTTTATCTCAAAAGTCCATGTACTACCACGTTTTTTTAAATTCGCCCCCTCTACTACAAAAAGCTAAAACCAAGTCCTTCTATTATGCATTTTATATGCACGAGCACCCTTCGTTCATGAGATAACGGTGGTTGTTGTTCAACCAGACAGAAGGCATGTGAGTCATCTATTTATCTCACCTCCTTGTCTTTGGTGTGGTGTTGGTGTCCTTTATGGATTTAATTTGTAATTTGTGATTTAGTTGTTATTTGAAATTTGTAATTGATAATCAACGTAATTGTAAATTGTAAATGTAATAGTTGGCTAACAAGCTTTCAAATTAATAAATTGTAATGGGTACTTTTTTTTTTTATATATAATATCCTTGATGTATCTTAGACAATAATAATAATAATAATAATTAGATAGAAATAATGGAACTTACATACCTGGAGAAACTAATCCAACTATTAATGGCTCTAGAGTTTTTTCTTTGAAAATATTAATATGTTTTTAGAGTTATTTCCTCGAGCAATATTAAAGCTTTCATCCTTCAGACTATATTTCTTTTTCAATTGAACTCTTTGAAATAATTTTTATAAGTAGTTAACAATCCCGGTATTTGAAAGAATTAAATTAAAAAAACAAAAAACATTGCTAATATATTAGTTTGAATTTTCTAATCAATTGAATGCAGGAGGAGGACAACCAATAATGTACACGAATTTCAAAAATGTCTACATAACTATGTACTATGAATTTTTTACTTTCTTGTAATCCCAAAACACAGGGGGTAGTTGATAACACGCTTTGATGGACTATAAATTTGCATTCAGGAACACAGCATTCAAGTGGAGGAGGAGCTGCACTCAACATCACAAACCGCTAGACCGGTTGTTCTCGATTCTCCGAGCAGAGAAAATGGGGTGTTGGTGGTGACGTTGGTGTCGGCTAATAACATATTTAGCCCCTGACAATATTATGATTCAGCACTCTTAATTAAAATATCGTGATTTTAAGTTCTTTTACTATCAAATATTTATACAGGAGCACTCTCTGTCCACGCAACACGTGAATGGCACGTTAAGGAAAGGCATGTGACTACTTGAAAATGTTGAAATTCTTGACAAAAATGGCATCGTTTTCTTTTGCAGAATGGCTTTTTTTTTTTTAATCTCAAAAGTCTATGTATTACCACGGTTTTTGAAATTCGCCCCTTTTACTACAAAAAGCTAAAACCAAGCCCTTCTACTATGCATTTAGTATGCACCAACACCCTCCATCCATGAGATAATGGTGCTTGTAGTTCAACCAGATGGAGGGCACATGAGTCATCTATTTATCTAAGTTAAATTCATCAAAACTATCTAAGTTAAATTCATCAAAACGAAGTCGTTTGGGTCTTTCACCCTCTTTGAGGCATTTCATCAAACATCTGGAATGCGTCTTGCTGAAAGTTGCTTCACAAGCTTTTTCGTCAAGAACTCTTCATCAAAGCTGGACATATTTATTTTTAATCAACATTAGACAAATATTTCTCCAATTACTGGTTAGGAAAAAAAACTCTCCAATTTATATGCACTCATGATCCCATTCACCCATGAACAACCCTCCACAACTAGATATATGCTTCTGCGGGACTCAACTTCAGCTCATATTTTTTTCCCAAGGAAATTCAACCAACACTTTTCTTCATATAGACAATGAACAATCTACACCTTATTTGGAGTTATCATCATGGAAAATCTGAAGGAGGCCGGCGATGCAACACAATGAGTTATGAAAACAACTATACTTTTATTTTATCGTAAAATATGACAAAGAAGCAACATATAACACTGTAAGAAAGAAAAACCAAAATCATTTGTGTTCCCCATAAACAACGACGCAACGAGCTGGGAGATGAAAAGAACTTCATTGTTATCATAAAATATGAAAAGGAAGCAAAATATGACACTGTAAGAAAGGAAGAGGAAAAAATCATATTTGTCTCTCTATAAACAATTTTTAGAAGAATACTATGTTCCAAAAGATTTACCAATTGTTACAATACAATATCACATCAACAAGCATTTTATATTTCATGTAAAGAATATATTGAATTATAGCACACTGCACATTTAAGCACATTGCTCTTCCAAGCTTCCCATAATTGACACTAATGTTGTACAAGTATCAGTTTAAAAAAAGAAATCATATTTTTTTACTAGCATTGAGGTTTTTGAATTTTAAAATTATTAACCGTTGGCATGGAGTCAAGAAAATTGGGATAATTTCTCCAAAATTAAAGAATTTAATTGATGGAGGGTATAATCAATTAAGAAATATGGTTTAGATGACAATTTAAAAATTAGACAGCATAAACAAGTGGAATGTCAATAAGAGCAAGAGCACAAGGTCCACCCAAATGTCATTCCATAAACTTGAAGCATGAAAGACGAGAAAAAGAAAACTACAGATAATTACCACAGCAGAGGATTTCTCCATGCTAGCACAGAGAGCAGGAAAGTATGTTTATCAGGCCATCCATGCGCTTGACGTTAGTTTTAGCGGACTTACTTGAGACATTGAACCCTGTTGAGCATGCCACTGTGACCACTGTTGTAATACCTCCACCAACTTCCGTTTGCTAGCGCTGTAGAAAGTCAACAACCTCCAACCAATTAAAAAAAAAATTAAAATCCAACCAATCTAAATAGGAAATTATGCTTCTAGGAAAACCAAATTATACATCTCTAAATTCTTGGGTTTATCAAGTTAAAATGAGCGGCGAACTTGATGGAAAGGTAGTGGTGGTGGGCTGGTGCCAGTGGTGGGAACTTTTTGTGGTTTTGTTGATGCATTCCTTAGTGTTTTAGGTAGAGAAGGGGTAGAAATTCAGGTGCAGACGAGGTGCACACCAGGTGTTTGAAGAGAAGTCTGAATGAGGAGTAAGCGTGAAGTTGACGTTAGTTTTAACTCCAACCTCCATTGTCTCATGGACGAAGGGTGTTCATGCAAACAAAATGCATAGTAAGAGGGCTTGGTTTTAGTTTTTTCTAGTAGAGGGGGTAAATCTCAAAAATTGTGTTAGTATATGAGCTTTTAATTTTGGGAAAAACATAAAAATAATACCCCTTTTAATTTTAATTGACAAAAATAATACCCTTTTAATATTTGTGACAAAACTAATACTCTTTAGCTAAGATTTATGACTTAATTAATACCCTCTTTTTTACTGTACAGTAATTTAACTTACATATATCATATCTTTCAATTGTTTTTCAAATTTTTTATTATTTTTCTCTCTCTTTCCCCGGTTTTCTTTTCCATTTTCTTCTTCTCTCTTCTCGTCACTATACTGGCAGTAGTTACTATCTCCATTATTGGATATTTTGAGCTTTTTATCAATCTAGTTGTAGTGTTTACGTTCTTGTTGCTGTGGATAACGGATTTTGTGTTTTTGGAGGAACAATTTGAGGTATTTTTCTTTCTTTTTTCTGCATTTTCT
>CATIWJ010161656.1:0-37444 GCA_949640765.1 Croton laevigatus | reverse complement strand
TGATTAGTTGTAATATCACCTTGATCCAACCATTTCGTCTCAAATTGAAAGAAGTTGACACTGAAAGGGATCGTTTCTGTAATTTGTAAGCCATGTCAACTCCTCCAACAGTTAGCCTCATTGAGGAATTTCATCAAATAGCTTGTGTGCAACCTCTCCTCTTCCTCCACCACCCACCGTACCAACATGCACAAGTCACAATCTTTGAGAAAACAAAGTGATTCTTTGGTTTGATATTGATGATACAGGTTGTGGTACGAACCTTAAAATGTCAAAATATCTTTAAAATACAGAGTTTTTTTTTTAAAACAAAAAAAAATTCTTTCAAGGAGAATTCATATCGAAGTGATGCTCATAATCTGCAGTATTGATCCAAGCAAATGGGAATCAGTATTTGCAAGCTCATCCCTCAACAACTAGATTGTGAGCAGCCAAAACATGCATAAGTCACAAGCTTTGAGCAAACGAATTTTGCTACTCATTTTTCATTTCTCAAGTTCTTCGAGAACTATTTCATCGAAGAAAGCACAACATTGGATTCACGGCTTATTGCTCTCTGAACGAACCAATGAAAGCAGAAGTTCTTAAGTAACAAGACATTAAAGAACCTACATTCGTGATTTTTATAGACATAGGGTTGCTGGACTTGAGCAGATACATGGAAGGAACAATTGAACTTCCTCGATAAATTCTACGAAAAACTTACATTTGCTTGGATGGTAAATCATGATACTTTGAATGCTATAAAAATGGAGGTTCGAAGGAAAGGGCATAAACATTTGTAAAAATCATTCAGATTTTGGAAACTGTTTTGAAGGAAAAACATGAGGAAGAAAAACAAATAAGAACATGCTGAAGCAGGTTTTGGTCAGAAGTTTAATTCATTTTTACATCATGTTGTATTTTTAAGCATTCCTTCTTTTATTTTTATTTTCCAAAGCTAACCATTTTAAAATTGTGGCGGTGGTTATGTTGGCTGGAGGAGCAAGAGGTGGCTGTACACCAACTGTTTGATGAAATTCCTCAACGAGGCTACCCGTTGGAGGAGGTGACATGGCTCACAAATTGCAGAAATGGTCCTGTAAGTGTTAACTTCTTTAAATTTTAGACAAAATGGTTAGGTCGGGGTGATATGACAAAGTTCATTTTAGGGTGAAACTGAAACCAACCTTAAAGTTCAAGGTAAAATTATCTGTTTGGCCTATTTAAAGGTAATCAATGAATGATTTGGCGGAAAAGAAAAAAAAGGAGATTTGCTAAAACTTAAGGATAAGAGTTATGCATAGGGATGGCAATGGGTGGGATCCGCAAAAATCACTACTATCCATCCCAAATCGGTTTAACATTATTCATATCCATCCCAAATCGGTTTAACATTATTCATATTAAAATCGTGAAAAATTCACGAAAACTTTTATACACGTTATTAAATAAGTCTTAAATTCGTTTATTACAATCCGTGGATACTCATGGGTACCCATTTAATAAAAATTTAGTTGTTTAAAAATAATAAATAATTGAAATACACATAAAATTTTAAGTTTTCCAGTTATGTAAAATTACAACAAATAGTTATTTTAAAAAAAAAAATACAATAATGGTCATAATTAATGAAAATTCAACAAACTTGAATGTTTTTTTCCTTATTAAATGTTTTATATTTTATGGATAACGAGTTTGTGGTTATGAGTACCCGTTCTAATCTACCAAAGTTAAATGTATTTGGTTTTGCAGATACTAGTGACTGAAATCCATACAAATCCATAACAGGTAGTAAAAGTACATCTTAAATTAGTCCCAAATCCATTTATAAATATTATCCTAATGGGTTTTTAGCAGATTTAGTCGGAGTATCCTCGAAGGTACTCTTGAAAAATCATCCTGCTGTCATCTCTAGTTATGCACCTCTATTTTAAGAATAAAATAAATCAATAAAAATTAATATGCATAGGTTTTTTTTTTTTTTTTGACATAGGTATACACGCACACACACAACTCACGCACCCAAAGGGGAGGGGAGCTTCTTTCTACTTGTTGACTCTACCAAGCTTCGAACCTGTGGCTCTTGAGCCACTTCTCCAATGCGCTACCACCATACCACCCCTCCTCCCATATGCATAGTGTTATCATAACTTAGGACCCATCTGAAGTAATTAATTAAGAGATAATCCAGGTATAGTGCAATGAGCTACCCCACTGAAGTAATTAATTAAGAGATAATCCAGGTATAGTGCAATGAGCTACCCCACTAATTTATTAAGCTTGTCTTTGCATGTGACTTGTAACTGCTAATTAATTAATTAACTTTATTATTCTTATAATAATACTAATATTATTTAAAACTATGATTAATGAGGTAATGGTGAACTCAGCAATATTTCAGCCCCCATTAAAAGAGGCTGTAGTTTTCATGGGCTACAAATACAACCAAATTATCAGATGAAAGATACAGCGGTCCATTTTCTTAGGAAGCAAATGGTTGTTTCTACTTTAGATAAATGACAACAACCCACTACGAAATGCTTCTTTTGATCCTACTTTTGTCCCTCTCCCCATTTAACCAAAACCATTTTCACTGGCTTTTTTAATTTTTCAACTTCCTTTTCCCTTTAATAAATACTGTTACCAAAATTAGAGCAATGACCAATTTATTTACTCATTTTCCCACAAATATGCATTATTCCGATAGCACTAAAACACTAGCAGTATCAACTTGTGTGGTCAAATTTTTCATCCCGCTTGTACGTGCTATAAGAAGTAGAGATTCTGAACTCCATACCGCATTTTGCCACTAATTTTAGCGTTTCTTTCAAAGTAGCGGGCGTCCCTATAGGGGCATTCAAAAAAAAAAAACCTAGTAGAATAGGAATAAACAGTATGCACCATGTACCTTGAATATGCATAATCAACCTATATTTGAAGTAAACTTTAGAATAAGGTAATAGAATATAAAAAGAAAAACGAAAATAAAGAATTACTCATGGGATAATCAGGCTAAGTCCCTAAAATTAATGGAAAGATTGGCAAATATCATTCTATACCAATATGGCCATGCACTGACAGAAGCAAACTCTTGAATTGCAAAGACATGCCCATACTAATTTTAACCTGCAGCAACTGTGGCTTCTAAGAGAACAAAAAGATAAAAGACTAAAAATAGGAAAAAACACTCATATAATAAGATGAGAGAAAGATGCTACAACAAAAGTGAGAGACAAGCATGGAAACCTAATAATAGATCCCCCCACCCCAACCCCAAACTATTCTGAACCACCATTATCATATATTTAGTTGTTCCAAGCTTTGGATTGCTTTGGATTCTTGTAGCTGTTCTGTGCTTATTTTACCTGTTTCTTCTGCCTCAGCATGCAAATTATTCGGAATAGCAGTTGGACTATCTTCTTCTTTTGCAATGTTCAGATTACCTTCTTTTCTATAAACCTGAGAATCCTCTTTCCCAACTCCTACTTGATCTATTTGAACAGCCTTAGAATCTTCTTTTTGAATGGTAATTGAGTCTTCTTTCTGAACCACAGGATGATCTTTTTGAACAGTTATAGAATCTTCTTTCCCGACAGGGAGATGATTTTTTTGAACATTCATTGCGTCCTCTTTTCGAACTGGTGGTGGAGCAGAGTATACTAGTGAAGTTGGCCTAATGGTGACAGGCGGAGCTTGTTGAGGTATTCCTCGCATTACTTGAGGTGGGATTGATGGAGGTTGACGTTGAGGAGCAGCAAAAACAGGAACTACATTTCTTATTCTGACTGGTTGAGCCATTCCATGGCAATGTGGTCCATATTGTTGAATAGGAACATAAGGAGCTGCTCCTGCTGCAGGAAATTTCTGATGGGGGGTTGCCCAGAGATCTAAAGGAGGTGATTGCCGTGTTGGCAAAGTTCTATCGTTTGTTGCAGTTGATGAAGGTCTAGGGTGTACAGTTCTGTCAACTGCTGAGGTTGAAGTAGGTCTACTTCGTGGAGTGTTCTTGGGGCAGATTAGCGGCAGGATTTTAGAAGTCGTAAAAGGGCCAGATTGTGGACTTGTAGGTCTAGGGCTATGCATTTGAAACCTTTTTGAAAATGGTATAGGAGAGTTGGGGGAGTTTGCCATAGCCATTTTTTGCTTCGAACGGTAATTCAACAGGGCTCGTGCAATTGTAATTTGTTCCAGCTCATCATTATTCTCAGGTTCAGATGAAGAACTTGCGTCTTCTTTTGCCACTGCCCAGAAAGAACACATACGTTAAGCAAACTATATACGATCTAGATGCATTGCTTAAAACCCTCAGCAAAAATACTGGCCTTGGTTTTGAGTTGCAAAAGCAAGTGAATTCTTGAGCAAGAAAATTCAGAAGGAAAACCGATTCACATATATTTCAAAGGTCTAGTTGACATAAATATTAAGACACATTTCATTCAGAACTCTAATTCAGAGCTTCAAGGAAATGCAATTGGTAGGGATGTTTTGGTAGTGCCATATTTATGAAGTTGTCAAATTCCATTCTGTTCAGAGTATTATCATTATGTATTATATAAATTACAGGAACATGACTCCATTTGCAGAGAGCTCATACTAGTGCATTACGTTCATATTCATCCAGAGCAATCATTAACGTTATGGAATTTAGGTGGGTACTCACACTGCTTTAGAGACGACCAAGCTGCCATGGCTGCATTCTTCTCAGCTTGTTTCTTATTCTTGGCAGGCTCACCAGTGAACAAAATTCCAGCCAATTCTACTGTCCCAGTAAAAACAGGTTGGTGCCCTAGGCCTGATCTGAATGTTGTATATTGGGGCAATGGGGCCCCAACTCTTTGTGCAATTTCTTGTAGGAGGTTCTTATATACCCCAGTTTCATCCTGGCAATAAAGAAGCAGAGGACCATCAAGAACAGAAATCTAGAAGGTCAAGAATATATATATATATATATATATATATATATAGCTTTAGCTTTATAATGATATATTCAGGTATTTTACTTAAGGCAAAACCTTAAAGAAAATAAAAATGCATATTAGTGCAGTGAAGTGTGATTCGAATCAGTTGGCAGCTGAAATAGCTTCCATGATCTAAGCTATTAAATTAGTAATAGTATCTCATTTCACAAGCCGAAAATCAAGAAGTCCTACCAGTTCTGATTATCGAAGAGCTTCTGTAAAAGAAAAGTTGTAAGAAAATTACAAATCTTATGATAGGGTCAGAAACACATGAATTAAAAACATTAACCTACAAAGTCAGCTAGAAAGCAGCAAATCATTTTTCATCTTTTTCATTTTATTTATATTCAGCAACTTTAATACATGTATATCAATGTTGGTAAAAAAAAAAGAAATTCAGCTACTCAATCAAAATTACAGCCTGATAGACTATAATAGAATGTTGCTTATTGTCAGAAAGATCCACTAGTCATAAAAAGTAAATTTGATGTGAATATAAGAGAGAGGTTTCCAGCAAAGTAAGATTAAGTTGTTTTGCGGTACTAGAAATGTTGACTAAACCCCAAGAAGCTGCAAAAGTGCAATCACAGTGGAATCTGAATTACATTTCAACTCAACTCTATAAATGAAAGATTGTAATGAAAGTTTCTCCCTCCATTCGATAATTTATACAGGAGTGTAGAAAAAACTAAATTTTTAAGGAGACGGATTTTTGTCACAAAATTTCCTATTTTATCCCTTGGCTTGGAGGGAAAATGTTTGTGATTGAGTTGCACACATGTTATTATAAGTACATGATGCACTTATGTTTCTTAAAGAATGAACCTTTTTTTATATGGCTTTGTACAATATTCATATATGTGTGACTTATTTTTCATGTTTCCTAGAATTTAATTTAGATTTAAAACATGGATCATGTTACAGGCCTGCTGCATTGTTGCAGCAATATGTGAGGTAGTTTTATTTACTGGAATTAGTTAGTTGAATAGAGGGAAGTTATATTATCTCTTTATTGTAATGGGTGGTTATTAGTGTATAGTGGTTAGTTTCTATATTTACTTGTAGTCCTTTAAAAGGATGTGAGTTTAGGAAAGATGTAAGCAGAATTTTAATCACAAAAAGGTTTGATTTGAGTTCCTAAAAACTCAGAGATTGTAGAGTTCTCTCTAACTAGCTCTAAGAGATTGCGGATTCTCTCATAAGTCTGTAAAAATAGGTCTGTAAGAAGGTTAACCCCTTCTCCTCCACCCTTTCTAAACCTAATCCTCTATACCATAACAGATAATTAAGGGCATAATTGTCCACTTAACAAAAATGAAAATTTAGAATTTCTCCATCTAAATCAAACACCCAATAAATATGAATATTTTCTCTAATTTTTTTAGCCTAAAAAAGTCCTCCCCTGGCCTAAAAAAGTAAAGAAAATTTAACTTTGTAACTAAATTAAAATTTTTACGTTATTCTAAGGAATGCATCAGGGTCAACTAGAAGACAGCAAAGTAAAGCAAACCCAAATTTTTAAATGACCAAAACACCCACAATCCCCAACTAATTACTTCTTTTCATATAGGTGACTACCAATACATCGGAGAAACTTCGCCAGTTCCCACCGTTCTTACATGATTTTAATTACTAATTATTATTATTATTTTATAAAAAAGAAAAAGCCAAACACCAAACTAGGGGGCAAATAAGTCATCCCATCCCATCCCATCCCATCCCATCCAGAACCAGAAGCACCAACAATCGTAAAACCCACCGGCGATCAGCGTCGTGCGGAGGGTAAGAAAAACCATTAAAACCTAGAGCGGCGCAAGATAGCATCTCCCGAACAAATAAAAAATTGGAAGCTGACATTAACCAAAAATACACACGACGAGTCAAGGGAAGACAAGACAAAGGGCATTTTCGTCTATTCAGGAGCGATTCGCCGGTGGCAATGATGCGTGCGCCAGCAAGCAACACGAAAATAGAGGGACGAAAAAAAAGCAAGCAAACAATATAGCAGCCACTGAGCAACGCCCGGCGCATGTTAGCAAATATTAAGAAGCAGATAGTTGGGAAATTTCAATTTCTTCAGTTTTTGTAAAAGAAGCACATAACAAAAGTAAGCAAGAGGAGAAAAGTGTAATTTTCTTACGAGAATGCGAGCGGCGAGAGAGTGAGAAGGGCCACGGTTAGAGAGAGAGTTAAGGGCGACTTCGGCAGCGGAGTGCTCAGCCTGACGGAGAGTAGAGCAATATTGAGGGCTTTCAAAGATCTCGCCGTTGAAGTTAACGGTGGCTTTGAATCTCGGCGCGTGGTCAGGGCCTTCCCTTATGCAGGTGTAAGAAGGAAGATTAAAGCAGCTTCTCTGCGCCAGCTCCTGCAGCTGGTTCTTGTACATTTCGAAAACTTTCTTTCTATGTTATATCTTACAATTTCCCTCCGTAACTTTCCTTTCTTCCGATTCCAGGTGGAGAAAACGAAATGGGGGATCTGGTCGGAGCGGAAATGGTCCGGCAAGATCAAGGTTTTTAGGGTTTTGATGGTTTTTGGATTGGAGCTAGAAGAGAGAGACAGAGAAAGAATGGAGACGGGAAATGCGAGGGAGAGAGAGAAGACAGATGGAGGAGCAATGAGTAATTTTTCTGAGTGGAGACTTTTTTATTTTTCTTTAACAAATTTTTTTTTTTAAATATTAAGAATTTATTAATGCTTTATTGCCAGGAGTCAACTGAACGTTAGGCTGCATGGATGTGATCTTTCTTTAGATTTTCCACATTTTCTCCTTTTTTTTTTTATTTAAACCGCGTGACTTTGTGCTAATTCAAAAAATACTTGCTTATTTTATTAGTGGTATTCCATTTTTTATTTTTTATTTTTTAATTCCACCTATCAAAGGCATAACGTTAAGGTATTCTTGACGAAAATTGAGAGATTAAGACGACAAAGGTTTATAATTGCGTGTGCTACCAGTTTTTGAAGTAGTATATTTTAGAGTACAAAAAAATACTTGCTTATTTATTCAAGTACTCCATTTTTCACTTTTACATTATTGAATTCCTATCCAAAACATAATATTAAAGTATTTTTGACGAGAATTGAGAGATTTAAGACGATGGGGGTTTATGATTACGTTCGGTAACAATTTTTAAAGTAGATAGTTTTTAACTATTTAAATAGTATTTTGAAAATTTTTTATAATGAAGGAAGATGGGTGATAGAGAAGAGTGGTATAGTGGATACAATAGTCGGATACTTTCATTCCATTTATTCTAGTACGCATTTAGAGCCAGTTGATATTTCTTATTGGGAAATTCCAAGGATGGTGTCGGATGAAATGAATGGTAAACTCATTGCACCGGTAACTGATCAGGAGATATATGAGGTTTTTTTCAGTATCAACCCCAACAAAGCTTCAAGAGAAGATGGCTTTACTGGTGCTTTCTTTCAAACTTACTGGAACTTAATTAGAAATGATATGTGTTGTGCTGTTAAAAGTTTTATTCTTTTTGGGGTTATGCTCAAAAATCTTAATCATACTGTGATCTCTTTAATACCAAAAGTTAATGATGTTTCAACGATCAAAGAGTTAAGACCTATAAGTCTTTGTAATGTGCTGTATAAAGTGATATCAAAAATTTTGACAATAAGGCTTCAGGGTGTAATGCCATTAATTATTTCTGAAAATCAAAGTGCTTTTATAAAGGGAGGTCGATTTTTGATAATATTCTAATAGCACATTATGTCACACATTATCTCAAGAATTCTAGGAATGGTAATAAATTTGAATTTGCCTTGAAATTGGATATCAATAAAGCATATGGTTGTATTGAATGGGATTATTTAGAAAATGTGATTCGTATGATGGGATTTGATAATTTATGGGTCAAATGAGTAATGGCATGTGTTAAAAGTGTGACTTATTCTATTAAAATAAATGGGGAAAAGTATGGTTTTATTAAACCGTCACGTGGAATTAGACAAAGGGATCCATTGTACCCCTGCTTTTCCTTATTTGTGCTGAAGGGTTGAGTTGGTTTTTAAAAAAGGGGTGATTGAGAAAGAGCTGTCCGGGGTGAAAATTGCTAGACATAGCCCTATCATTTCCCATTTAATGTTTGCTGATGACTCCATAATTTTTAGTAGAGCTAATGGTAATGAATGTCATAATTTAAAAAGAATTTTGGGTGAATATGCCAGGTGTAATGGTCAAACTATAAATTTATCCAAATCTTGTGTATTTTGTTCTGCTAATACTTCTTTGAACCGAAGGAGGGAAATAGCAGAGTTATTGAATATTAGTAATATTGGAGGTTTGGATAAATACTTGGGATTACCGGCTGTTGTGCAGAAATAAAAAAAAAGTTACTTTTATGGAGATTAAGGAGAAAGTTAGAAGGAAATTGGAAGGATGGAAAGAGAAACTACTCTCTCATGCTGGTAAAGAAACGCTTATAAAAGCTATTGTTTCGGCTTTCCTTATTTACACCTTTTCATGCTTTAAGGTTCTTTGGTCACTTACTAGGGATATAACAACTTGATTGAAAATTTCTGGTGGGGTCAAAAGAGAAATGATAAGAAGATTCAATGGATAGAGTGGAGGAATTTTTGTACACAAAAGAAATTAGGAGGGTTGGGTTTTAGAGGTTGGGAAGGGCTTAATCTAGCTTTGTTAGCAAAACAGTGTTGGCGTCTTATCATGAACCCAGATTCTTTGTTGGCCAAGGTGTTAAAAAGGAAATATTTTCCTTTTTCAGATTTCATGGAAGTTAAAATAGTTAAGTCTGCATCTTGGGGTTGGAAAAGTATTTTAAATGGGAGGGAATTATTGCGGAGAGGACTATGATGGCAAGTTAAAACTGGTCATTATATTAGTTGCTATGATGATCCTTAGATGCTTAGCCAATTTCCTTTTAAACCACAATGCAGGGATGGCAGAAGAGAAGACATATGTTGGGTACATCAGCTAATGCATCCTAATGGTGAATGGAAAGAAAATATTTTAAGAGAACTGTTTATAAGTTCTGATGTGGATACTATCCTTAATATTCCATCTTATTTCCAAAACAAACAGGACAATTTAGTGTGGCACTTCACAAGAGATGGAACCTATTCTGTTAAATCAGGATATATAGAAGCATGTAAAATGCTCCATATTATTCCATCCCAGCCCAAATTTGCATTTAACTGGAGCTCCATTTGGTCATTGAATATTCTAAGAAAAATTCAAACGTTCCTATGGAGATTATTATAAAAAGGGCTTCTTCTTGGGTCCTAATTTACTAGGAGATGCCTTGATGTCTCTTATAAATGTCCTTTTTGTAGTGATTATGAAAATGAAATGCATACTTTCTTTCTTTGCCATTTTGCTAAATCATGCTGGTTCTTGTCCCCACTGGGTCTTAAAACTGATATGCTTAGTCAATTGAATGTTAGAGAAGTTTGGGATTTTATGTTTCATGAGTTAAGACAAAGAAATGGGAGTCTGTATTTATTGAATCTAATGCCAATTATATTGTGGTTTATTTGGAAAATAAGGAATGGTTTGCTTTTCAAGAATAAAAGAATGGAGCCTGGAGTGGTGATAGACAAAAGTGTTCACTATCTTCAAGAATTCTAAGCTGCAGCAAGCACTAATATCTGGCAGTCAGTTAGTAATCAATTGGAGAATTGGAACAAAAACTACCTATTGGTAAAGTTAAGATCAATGTTGATGCAGCTTCTTGTTTTCCAAAAAAAGGTGGAGCCATTTCAGTAATGGGACGGAGTAGTTCCAGGGCTTTGATTGATTAGAAATTAGGGACTTTTAAGCAGCTTTCAAAGCCATTGATTCTTAAAGCTCTAACCATTCAAATGGCGGTTAGTTTGGCTGCATAAGAAGGATGGAAGGAGTGCATTATTGAGAGTGATACTGCTACAGTGGTTTCAGCTATTAATGGGAAATGTGGTTGTCCATTAGAAATCGAAGACATAATGGATGAGATAAAAGGTGCTAATAGCAGAGTCAAAGCAAGTTTTCTCTATGTTAGTAGAAATGCTAACACGGTTGCTTATATATTAGCAAGAAAATCTTTATATTATACTTTTGTAGTAGATAGAGGGGCTCAATTTCATTTATTAATGGATTATATAAGTAATTAACATTATTTTTTTAATGAATCTATATCTCAGTTAAAAAAAAATCTATATAATTTTTAGTGTTTTATAAATAGCCAATACAATCAGTTAACAGCTAACATTCCTAACAGGGGACATAGGTGATATACTCAATTATGACACTTTAGCTCTTATTGTCTACTAATAGTTTTATTTTTATTATTTTATTTTTAAAATAATAAATAATAAAAAATACTTGTTATCTCCTTCCTCCCTTCCATCCTTCCCACCATCACGAACAATGACGATTTTACTGACATTCATAAGTATTAGTATTTTTTTCGATTTGTAGCACCAATATATCGAGCAAATTACAGCATCTCACGAGCTTACCCTTACTAAATAATTGGATCCAAAAGTGAAGGTGGTGCCAAAGTCAAAACTCTGCTTAGGATTTCTATAAAGAGAGAACTTCTCCATGAAAACTATTGATAGTATTTCATCAGAGATCTTAGCCAATGGTCAACATATGTGTGGACAGTCTCCATTATCGTCTGTTGACGTGAAGAGATTGAAAGTGACAAAATTTCAAGTTTTAGCTAAGAATTGATCTAATAATCAAACTTTAATAAGCGAATCCAAGACAATTTCAACCCTAATTCCTCTACTTCAATGCTAGCAGACTCCAAGATTTGGGGACTCCAAGATTTGGGGACACTTTATTGTGATAACACTTGTATAGAATGAAATCTAAGACAATTTCTTGTGGCTAAGTTTCATATAATAATAGCAATGTTTTCTTGGCTTTCTAAATGATGCATGATTAGCTTTCCCTTTTTGAAAGTTATAATGGGGAACAAAATCTTTGGAATCACCTCATAGCTTACCATGCTTGTGCATAAGATGCATATTTCTCCTTTGGCTTTTGCACCATTAGAGCTTTACCTTTTGCTTTTTTAGAAGTTGAAGGTTCATATTTATGCACACAATCATTAGCCAAATTTTCAATTGACTCAACTGTGGAGAATGATATGAAGAGACAAACTTAGTTTCTCTAAAGGTTTAGCCCATAGTAGAACCCATAACTCTAGTGTCCTTATGACCTCTAGTGTCCTTATGACCCCCTAATGTTTTTAAGATCATTATCAATCACTTGATTGCTCTCATAAATACTAATAAGATTATTCAATCTTATATTTTTCGACAACACTCTTGAGCATTCAACACTTTGAGACTTATTTTTAACTTCTTTACTTAACTAATTCATAATATTTTTTAAATTTATATTTTATTATCTAGTTACAAGTATTTACTTTTATATTCATTTTTTAATATCAAATACTTATGTAGCTTTATAAAACAAATTTACCACCTTATCATCACATTCACACAATGGCACATCATTACAATCATCAATCAAATTATCATAGTGCATTATGTGTGAGTGAGAGTAACAACTAGAAGGTACCTCATTTGGTGACTCTTGATAAGAGATTAAGCACTAATTGGAAGAGTCATCATCATTAATTTCCTCTAGGATGAAAAATTAAAGGTTGACCACTTCTTCACTTGAGGTATCACTATCACTCCATATTGCTTTGAATGACTTTTTTATTTCTTTCTTCTCTCTTCTTGATTCCTTTTCTTTCCCTTTTAAGCTTTAGGCATTCACTTCTAATATGGCCAATATTGCCACATTTATAGCAAGTAAGCTCCATCTTTGGGTTTTTCTTGAATCTTTTTCTGTACTTTGAATTTTTAGCAAGAGTCCTAAATTTCTTGGTGAAGAGGGTTATTTTCCTTTTTAATCATTATTACTAGAGTCATCCTCACTTGATGAAACTTCTTCTACATGCTTATTTTTCATGGCCTTAAGAGTTGTTGTCTTCTTTTTTCCTCATCCTTCCATGGATTACTTTTCCTTACTCCTTTTTTATAAGGAAGCTCCTAAGATATAACCAATGAGCTCATCACTCTTAAGGGTATGAAAATTTCAGCTCTTTCATAAGGATAATATAAATGCATCCCACGATTCTGGTGAGGACCTCAAAATCTTATCATTTACTTCTCCTTGAGTGTAGTGCTTGCCTACTTTCCTCAAGTTTGTGACTAAGGCAAGAAGTCTATTTGTTATAGAAGTGATGTCTTCTTTCGGCTTTCTCTTGAGTGTCTCGTACTCGAATATAGCTGAAAATTTTTTCTTATATCTAACTTGCTTAGTTCCTTTATGGTAGTTTTCTAATGTCTTCCATATAAGGTATATGGAGGAGCAATAGAAAACTCTAACTCTTTCTCCTCTAGAGATGCATCCCAATATAGTGCTCATACATAAATGACTTCTTGAGTGATTGATTCTAAATTTTTCAGACCATTTACTTCTAGGTAGTCTAACTTCAATACCATCTTAATCTTTCTCAATGAGATAGACCAATTCTTGAATTACAAAATCCCATAGAAGTTGACTATTAAGATACCATTCCATTCTAACTTTTCAATATTGATAGTCACTTCCATCGAAGTATAGCTTCAAGGATTGGTGGTGTAGTTCTTGTACGGTTGCCATTTGATCTCCCCTTTACACTTAAGCTTCAATAAATAGCCTAGATCTAATACTAATTATAGGTCCTTTGGTAATTAGGGGGTGAATTAGTTGATTTATAAAAATTTGACTAAATCAGAATTTGGTGGAAAATGAAAATTGAAAATAAGAAGGTTTATAGTGGTTCGGCTATAATCTTGAGCCTAAATCCATTTCTCTAATTCTCACAAGAATTGGGTTCCCCTAATCTTCTACAAAGATTACAAAAGATTTCCTAAGCTAACCTCAAACTTAGTATTTTAGTGGCTAACACTTAGATCTTACGACAAACAACTAACTTAAAGTTTAAAGCTTACTCTAAACTGAATGCAAGTAATAAATGAAAATAAAAAGAAAGAGGTTGTTGTGAAAATTGATTGCTCTAATAAATACTCAAGTTGTTTAACCTCTTAATAGTTGTAGAAATAGGTATTTATACCCATTTTGAAGAAAATAGCCGCTGCTCTCTTGAAAATGAAGTCTTTGTGAAACATCACTAGTGTCTCATGCAAGATTCCTATCTTGCGTGAGACTAGACACAAACTTCTTCAACGGATATGTAACGGATACATGTTGATGTCAGAGTTCAGTAAATACACTAGCCATTGCAACAGATAATCGCTTCTATCTCGTGCAAGACACCCATGTCTCGTGAGAGACATGACCATTGTACTTTGTAACTGCCAAGTCTGGTTGTTCGTAGCACGCGAGACAATGAAAGAGAAAACTTTTTTGACTAGCCTTGACATGAGTTTGTGAGTAAGACAACAGGTCGCGTGCAAGACTCAAATGTTAGATTTCTTTTAGACTAGACTTGGCACGAGATCGAGTGCGAGACTCAATTGCTTGTTTTCTTCTGGACTAGGCTTGACATGAGTCCTCACACGAGATGACAGTACTGATTTTGAACTTCAATTTTCTTGCAAGTCTAAATGTTCATGTTCACTTTGTTTGGCTTATTCTTGCTTGAACAACTTATAAACACTTAAACAAACATTAGTATAATATAATACAAAGTGAGTTTGTCAAATATTCAATATTGAGGGATTTTTACACTTTATGCACAACATAATTTAGAGAGAGAGAGAGAGAGAGAGTGTGTATATATATGTAGGAAGCATAACCATTTATTAAGAGATATTATAGGAAGCATAAACATAATTGATTTCAAATGCATCATAAATATGATCAAACTAAGATTTTCAAAATTCATCCCACGATTACTCCAAACACTTAAAACATAATAGCTTTAGATTTTTTATAAATATTTGAAAGAGTTTGAAAATTTTGAAATCATTTACTTTGAGAGATAAGAAATATACCAAGTAATCCTAAAGTGAACACTAATTGATATAAATGCACAATGCAACTTTAAGACTAACAAACCTAATGGTATTAATCAAATTAACATAAATGAATCAAGAAGATTAGAATACTTACTTTCTTAAAGATACTTTTAATGTGAGCTAGCTTCACATACTTTGCCTATTTAGATGCTTGAATTGTGAGAGAACTCACCAATCAAGTTTTTGCTCCTTTGAGCTCTAAAGTATTAATGGTGAAGCTTATTTTTCAATGTCTCACTAGAGATTATCACTAAAAATGTTAAATACTCAAATGGCTAGTTAGTAGTGGAGTTTGATATAAGTATAAGGGTAAACTCTACATTTAGCCTCATAATATAATATTAATCACTTTTGTGATAATATGTTTAATAAAGTTAAGATTACTCTTTAAATATTATCACAAAGTCGAATAATATTCAATGAATTAAGAGTGAGGCTATAAAAAAAAGCACAAGTTAAGTTTAGGATACTTACCAACCTTGCCAATACCAATTTCCTTACCTTCGGTATTGCTCCCAAATGTGATGTGACTTCATCACCCAATTTGGTCTATAATGGAGAAAGCCTTTCTTTCTCCCTTTCATATGCCTTGAGTGTTCTCTATCCATAACCAAAGAGTGTTCTCCTATGGAGTTCTTCAAGGCATACCTACATGAAGTTGATCACTTAATTCTAGGTGCCCAAATAAGTTTGGGTCTTTAATGGCTAGTAATAAGGTCCATAGGAACCAACTTCAAATGCATTATTCTTATATGACAATTTAATTTTTTATGGCCATTTCTATTAAAATAAAAACAATGTTCACTTAGCCTTTTGGATGATGCATGATAAACTTTCAATCTTTGAAAGCTAAGTGTGAAAACATAAGGTTTGTAGTTTTTTCCTTGTCTATCATGCTTGTTATCATGCTTATTCCCATTAATATGATGTGCATGACTAGATTTCTTTAGTTGAAACCTAGTTTTGGGAACACAAGTATTGGAGGTCTTTCTATGAATATTTGTACTATAGGTGGGGCAATAATCCACTCTAATTTTCTTATTATACTTTCAATTATAATAAGATGCATGAAAATGTTTCTTATTTTTAAGAACCTTATCTTTGGGAGCATAAGTCCTATATGTGGAATAGTGATGTCTAACTTTATAGTTTTCTCCCATTTTATGAAATGTATGAGATTTCTCTTTATATTGATTAATTCTTTAAGATTTGCCTTTTAATTTTTTGGAAGTATAAGACTTCAATGAATGCACACATATATTTCTTATTTTTTCAACCAATTCATGCTGAGAAATTTTACAAAATGCAATAATATAATTTTGGTTAGAAAATTGATCTTCCTCAAGATCCAAACCTCTAATCACATTTATAGATTCATAATGTTGTAAATTATTAATGATTCGACTCACATAACAATCATTAACAAAATCATTTAAATTCAAATTATCCTCAATATTATGAGAGCTTATACATTTATTATTTTTAAACAATTTATTTGAAGTTCTCATTTCATCAACTACATCTAACAACCTAGCATGTTCTATTTCTAAACACTCATATTTATGCTTAAAAAAATTCATTAACTTAAAATAATCACAATTTAATTTATTTGACTCTTTAACCACTTCGTTAACATATTTATCATCACAATAATCAATTAACAAGTTAGGCTCAAAGATAACCTCATTTAATGATTGTTCTTATGAAGTGGAGCAAGAGTCGAAAGGTTTATTTTTTTCAACTTCTTTAACAACAAAGCACATGTTATCTTCCTCTTTATCTTCCTTAGTGCCTTCATGATTTCTCTCTATTATTCTCCAAATAGAGAAGGCACCTGAGAAAAATTGAATTCTTTTGAGTTCTTCTTTGCTTAGTGAATCTAAGAGGTAGAATATTGCTTCTTTGTATTGAATTTCTTGAAGAACTTAGTCTTTACTTCATTGTATTCTTGAAATAGTCTCTTATTCTCTCTTTTCATTCATCTTGATATGATGCTTTCATTCTTCTAAGACATAGTCCTATAGTTGGCATGCTTCTAGGCTCGTCTCCAATATGAATTTCCAATAAATGAAATCACTTTCATCGAAAATCATCGAAAATTGGCTATTGAACTAATTCCATAAGCTCTTATATTGTTGCCATTTGATCTTCTTTGCAATTAAGCTTGGGTAAAATATTCAAGCTCTGATACCAATTATTAGCCCTATGGCAACTAAGAGAGGAGGTGAATTAGTTGATTAATTGAAAAACTTAGGTGCGAAATATGGCGGATGAAGAAGATGATGGAAGTTAAAGAAAGTTTATGAAGTTTGAAAGATGAACAAAAGATTTTATAGTGGTTCAGATTCAACTCAATCCTACATTGACTTCTCTAATTTTCTCAGGAATTGGGTTCCACTATTCACTTAAGAATACAATGAGGTTTTCTAAGCTAACCTCAAACTTAGTGTTTTATGGGTCACACTTAAACCTTACAATTTGAGTTTCTAGCTCACTCAAAACTATCAACAAGAATGTTGAGTTTTCTAGCTCACTCAACTAACTATTCAATAATGATGTTGAGTTTATAGCTCACTCAACTAACTATATAGAAAGATTGTTTGAATGAAAAAGTAAAAGATGAAAAAAATGTTGTAAACTATGAAGCTCAAGAATTCATTTGATTCAGTGGTTGATCCAACTTTTAGAACGCTATATGAGTTGGTATTTATACCCAACTTGAAGAATATAGCCGTTACTCTTTAGAATTAAAGTGTTTCTAAAAATACATAAATATCTCATACGAGATGAACAAGTCTCATACGAGACAACTCACTGACATCTTCATAACGAACTCGTAATGGCTCCCTGCTAATGCCAACACTTCATTAAATGCACTAGCCGTTGAATCAGTTAAAAGCTTTATCTTGTGAGATATCATTAGTGTCTCGCATAAGATGTCACAGTTAGAAAAGTTAACTACCAAGCCAGTATGTGTCTTGTGCGAGATGCAAGCTACTGGACTGATTTGGTAAAAGTTCTCGTGCAAGATAACTTGGTCTTACGCGAGATGCAAGATTTCTTTATTGTTGATTAGTATGACCATTTTGTTTTACGTGAGATGCAAGCTTATGGAGTGTTTTGTCTTTGTGTTTCGCACAAGATGTAACCATCTCGAGCGAGACAACAGTTTGTTTTCAAGAACTTCAATTCTTTTTAAGTCTAAGTATTCATATTCACTTATAATGATTCATATTTGCTGGAATAATATTTGAACACTAAAAGAGATTATTAGTAGATCACAATTTCATATGAGATTGTCAAATACTCAAAGCCGAGGAATTTTGACACTTTACGCATAATAAAGAGAATTAGAGGGGAGGGTAAACTAAGATGATACAACTCCTCCCTCAGAAGGTAGCAAAATGGTCACCACTTAGGTGTAAAGGAAAAGGAAGGTGAGGATCCATAGGGTGACGATTTTGTCCATCCTGGGTGCCCCTATTTTTCTTCATTCCACTCATGTTTTCGGGTAATGAAATAAGCTGAAGATCAAAAGTTTTTCTTTAGTCCATGCTCATTGTACTAATTGAAGACTGAAAAAGTGCCCTAATATGATAAGTGTCGGTTACGGGCTATTTATAGTGAGCTTAAGCGGTGCCACATAGGTAGTTAATGGCCTAGAGCAGTGAGGTCGGTGACTAGAGCAATGAGGTCGGTGGCCCAACATACCAAGCAGGTCGATAGCCCATGATTAGAGTGGTCGATGGCCCAACATACTAGGCAGGTCGGTGGCCAATGACCAAAGCTGAGCCCAAGCGACCTCTCTTGCAAAGCTACCTTATCAAAACCTTTGCATTGTGACAAGTAGGCTAAAACATCCTTTGGTGGGTCTCAAAAATGGGAAGGCTTACACTAAGGTGATTAAAATGTTTTGTTTTAGGAATAAAAACCATAACAAATTGATCATTTCATATATCACATTCAAATCATTGCATTTAAAACATGGTATTTCACTTCATCATTTTTTTAAGAAAATGTTTAGTTTTATTCATCTCAAAAGAATTACAAATGTATAGAGGTGGAAGTGGAACATGAAACCACTCTCCCAACCTTTATACGGAATAAGCGACCACCCTAGTTAGTTAAAATGCGTAACACGAAAAAATCTGTTTTTAAGCCTATTTCTGTGATTTTCTAGGCCATATATTTTAAACGTGAATAAAACACATTTATTTGACTAACTAATGGACGAATAATTAACTATGAAAATCTCTAATATTTCAACCTAACCCAAGCTATCCAGTCTTCTATTTTGAAAGAAAATCACATGTAGTAATAAGCAAACCCTTCATTCACCTCTTTAATCCTCTAGATGCTTCTTCCGTTTGCCTGCGCTTCATCCATTCATTGTCCAGGAACTTGCTCCAAAAGTAAAATCATATAGTTGAATTAGAAAGTGTGTTCTACATCCTAGGTTGATCAGTGATAGACGATATTGGAAATTCTAGTGCAATATGTAGGTATCTGTTTAAGGAAGATGATGAATAGTATTTTATAAAATGACGTGGTTTCAATAAGGATCTCAACAAAGTTTTTCTAGCACCATGGTATAGTCCATTTAAATCCTTTAAGTTTTCTTTCCACCTGCAAATATATTCTTACTTTAAATTATTTTCAAATCAACTACAAATAAATATACTTAACTCTAATTAGCTAATTAAGTTGATTAATTATAGGCTATGTATAGGGCTGCAAATGAACCGAGTCGAGCTGAATTCTGGCCTGCTCAAGCTTAGTTCGTTTGTTAGACGAGCTCAATTTTGAGCTTGAGCTTAGCTTGTTTGTTAAGCAAGCATACTCGAGCTCAGCTCGTTTATTAAATGAGCTCAATTGTTGAGCTTGAGCTCTGCTCGTTTAGTAGACGAACGAGCATTTAGCGAGCCGAGTACTAAGTGAGTTACGAACAGCGTGTCTCATTTGCAACGCTAAAGAGTGGCTAGGGAAAAATTTAGGTTAAAATTATTTTAGGGTTTTTTCTGCTCGCGAGCCATTTGTGAACACGCTTATTTAAACCTAACTATGGCTACTCGCAAACATGTTCGTTTAGACCTAAATGAAACAGTTTGTGAAATAGCTCGTTTAATCATGAAACATGCTTAAGTTGGCTCGTTTATTAAACGGGCTCGATTATTAAGCTTGAGCTTGGCCTGTTTCACAGATAAACGAATATGAATGGGCATTTAGCAAGCTAAGCACTAAACGAGTCACGAGCTGCTTGACTTATTTGCAACCATAGTTGTGCATTTATAATAGGTGATGTATTTGTTATAAAATATTGAAAAATATGTATTAAAAGAAAATAGTAGTACATTTTTTAAGCCGTGTTTTTCAATTAAGTACCTATTAAACACAAATTTAGAATTTTGTAAAATTCAATAGTTTACTCACTGAATATTTGACTTTTTTTCCTTCGGGGTTGACACGAACCATATTATTGTTGTATAATCATCCTACTATTTTTAACCAACTAGGGTGCCCACAACTAAGTTATGAGTCAGCACATTCACAAATCTATAATCAAAATAACAAGTAATCGAACCAATGTAATGACAAAGAGAAAATACGATCACTAATTACAATACCAAAAGCAGAAACACAAACCACCAGCTGAGCATTTGACTCTAAAATAATATTTTTCCACTTGTTATGCTTAACCCAGCTCAATGCCACCCTTATTGCTATTGCTTCTGTAATTTTTTATTTTAAAAAAAAAAACCAACAAATCTCCATGCTTTTCCAGCTACAATCCTGTCATCATCGCTTCTCACGATTGCACCAATGCCCTGTTGAAACATCTATTTTTCACCTTCAATAACCCAATTGGAGGCAGTTTTTGTAAGTGAGCCAGTGCAGAACCAGTTATGGCAGCAGCAGCAACAATCTCTCCATTTAAATTAGACAATGAGCTAATCAGATAATTAGACAAAGAATAAATCAATTACATTTAATGGATAATTAAGTCCAGATACACCCTTTCATTCAAAAAAAAGGTATACATAATGCATACATCCATATATACAATCTCGCCACTTGACTAATTACAAATTAGTTATTTACATACACTATTAATCACTAAATTGTTGGATCAAATCATATAAGCATCATATTAAGGCTAATTAAATCACAAAACCCTCAAAAGCAAACATTGAACCAAATGGAACATTTGAGACCTTAAGACTTAATTTTTAGTTGAAATCTTTCATACAAGACCGCATCCAGAGTAGACCAGAACCTCTAAACATGTAAAGTTTAAGCATGATTAATTAAAATCATAGTCTTGACTGCTACCAAACTTTTTCTCCAAAAAAGTGCCAAAGCTCCAGATAACAAAAATGGAGTTTTTTAGCTTTGAAACCTACGCAATACTGACGCATTTCAAGACTTGGTAGAGAGCGCCATGCTTGGATGGCTCATGTATGTTATAGATGGAGAAAAAGCAAAATTTTTAAGCGAAAGGGAATGGTCTTAAAGACAACAAACAGTCCAGAACCTTAAATAAACTAATCCAGAACCTTAAATAAACTAAGTTTAAGGGGGTTAATAAAGGTACCTTGGCCTTTAGATTTAAGATTCGGAGAAGAAACGAGGATACCAAGACATGTCCATTGGCCAATTTTGGCTCATGAATTAACAGTTCACGGTCTAAGGTCGAGGTGAACCGTGAATCGGACTGTGGTCAGGCGGTTCAATGGTAGTTTTGTTAACTTGCAGTTCACAATTCAGTGATGATTCGGTGAATCAACCGATTTCGGCAAGTTCTTTTAAAATTCCAACAAGTTTTTTAAAATTTTAGTAATTCACAAACGGGTCCAACTTATTCAAACTAGCTGTTTTGGCAATCTTTGGGTAGTTACGGTTCATCAATAATTATGTTTCAATAAAATCTTAAACATGAACCGGCTTGGCAATCTCACAATTCTAGAAATTACTTATCAATGCTGGTTAGGTTTCCAATTAAGGCGATTCACGGACCAACCATTCGGGATTCATGGACCAACCATTCAAGCGAGTCGAACCAACCCAGGGCCACCTCTATGGATGCCCACTTAGACACAAACTTTTCAACATCCCAATTTGCATCTCGAAACTCAAGTTTAAAGTAATTAAGAGTGGATTTTGAACTCAAGAGTTATGATACAGACCCCAAGTACTGAAAAAATGATTAGAAAAAACGCGAATGGAACACCTAAATCTAGAAAGAGAAGCACAAGCGTTAGGAGTCGTCATTAAAGGTTAGATGACTCGTCCTTTAACCTTCACTCCAAATGCCAAAATCTCCATTTGGCTAAAGGAAATGGCCTATTATAGGCCAAACCAAAGGTGTATTGGGTGTTAAGTTGAAAGATTTCCCTATGTTGAATCTAGCCAACCCAATTTGGTTCAACAAAACTTTGGGTCTCCCTTCAATCCCAAATATTTGATTCAAAACCAATTGAACCTAAGAAGATTTTGCAAAAAATAATTTCGGATTGATCCACTTTAACTTGTATTGACTTGAGAACACACTGAAAAAATTGACCGGTTTGCCAGTTTTAATTTGATTGACTCCGTAAAAATCGACCAGTTTGCTATACCATACTCGGGACTCGAGGGTGAAAAATTTTTATTTTGAAAAAATCATTCTTCTGGCTAATGTTTAATTTGGATCCAAACCACACTTGCTGAATATCATCACTAGACTAGTTTTGGGGTAAAATCTAAATGTCTACACTCTGCGACGGATTCTAGTTAATATATTGAGGAATATGCGCAAATTATACATATACACACACGCTATAAGTAAGAAAAATTTACTGCTAATCAGTACAAGATTTGCTATTACAGTTAACTACTCTTTTACAATTTAAGATGACCTCAGAGCACACAAATATACATGAAAAAAGTAACAAATAGAACAAATTGGCGGAAAACCGCAGTCACTATGACCAGTGGCAAAAAATAAAAGAAATTATGACATTTTTATTAACTTCAAAAAAAAAAAAAAAAAAAACCTAGTATACATGCGATGTTGCAAAAAAATTTTGGGATATCACCATGAAAAAGGGCTTGCTCCCAGCAAAAAAATCTCATTTTCAACGTCTTTCACCCACTGACAAACCCTGTTGCAAGTCTTTATAGCCAAAGCCTGCGTATTCAATACGAATGAAAACTTCAATTGCTGTGCGATGATATTATGTACTACCAAATGCACTTGCAGCAATGGCTAATGTGATAAAATGCAAATTTTGCAATGTAAACACATCTTTGTATTCACCTTCAAAATGGATGACGAAAAAAGATTTGAACCATGACAAGTTAAACTCATTTGATAGACCAAAAGAATATTTATGCTATGTAAAAATTATTTCTTGTTCTATAAACTATTATACTTGATATAAAAAAGTAAATGTCAAACCTTGTCTGCAAGCGGATCAAATGCTGCATAAAGTTCAAAATCTGGGGTGACCCAACAGAGGAGAACTGTCACAAAGGGGAAAAGGAAAAAAGTTAAGTGTGAAATCAGTTCTAACTTCCGAATTAAACATCCAAAGAAGTGAGCAATTTATCACAAGCAAAGTGGAACAAGAATAAGTAGCAAAACTGAGACAACAGTTCACAAGTGATCCAGAAGATGTCTGCCTGAAGGAACTCTAAATTATTTGGGAAAATTTTCAAAATATATCACGTCAAAAATAATCAGGTGAAAAGACATGAAGAGTCATTTTATGAATCATGCAGGCGACAGTGTAGAATATGCAACATATTTTTCTCAATTATTTTAGCTTCAGTATGAGGTAACATAAAATATATCTGGAAAGAATACAATCAAAGAGAGCACAATTCACCGTAGTATTCATCTCTTCTAAACTGGGTCTTGTGTGGCCCATTTCCCTTATCATGCATAGAAGCATAGAGTTTCTGGTAAGCTCTATACAACCTGCAAAACAATATATTAGTTCTTCAAATTGAGACAACAAAGCTAGAAGCACATCTGCTGCAAAAGGGGATTCAACAGTTACCTTTTCTGCTGTTGTGTACTATTTATGGGCGATGAAAACTCAGAAGATACATACTGATCCAGATATATGCTGCGATATATAAAATGCCAAAGTCCTGCTTGACCACCAATGCCTACATAGACTCTATCAGGAGAATCAGTTGGTACTCTATGCTGCCCCAGATGAGGAGAAGGGGTTCCAGAACGAGATAGCGGATCACCAGGAAGATCCTCAACACGCATCCCACCATCGAGCATGGATCTCTGCACTTCACTAAGAACATTATTCTTCAGAAGAACCATTTCAATACGAATCCTGTAAAAAGGGCAAAAATTACTGTTTACTTGACATATATAAGTAATCATGGTAATTATATATACATAGCTCATCTATATGAATGGTCAACTATTCAAATATAATACAAGGGAACATTATTTTTAAGTCATGCAACAAAATCTTGTTGTCAAACTTAAATTCATTTATTTTGTTTCAAGGTCCAGCAGCAACCCAAATACATTTGACTTGTGTTCTGAAGCATAATATAAATAGATATTCAGATAAATTAGAAATCTACAAAAGAAGTTGAACTTAAGCACATTATCAAACCTTTAATTTTAGTTTAGACACTCATTCGGTAGCATGGTAATAAATATTTAATTGTTTATATAAGGATTTTATTATTTAACAATGAAGAAAACATTTATTTAAAAAAATTAACAAATAATGAAAACATTTTCTTTAAAAGAATTTGCCGCTCAACTCCGCTCTTTATATCATGTTTGGAATCATTAAGAAGAGGGTAGTAACTTCTCTAAGTCTTCTCCTTATTCAGTCCAAACCAGAAATTTGAATGTATATTCACCATTCTGAAACCCAAAAAAAAAAACATCCCATAATTGAAAGCCAGGTTTACCTGCAATCCTTAAGATGATAAAAAGCATCTGAACTGGTAGTGAGAAGCGTCAAGTATGTATCGACCTGTCACAAGGTCACAAGGGAGAGCAAGAGCCCAATTGTCAAAAACATTAAAATTATGCTTGTAGGGGGAAGGTTATACCACCTACAATCATGATAGTAACATAGAAAGTTCAAATTTTATTCAATATTATAACAGAAACGAGATTTGACTCACATCAAGGTAATGGACATAAGCGTACAAAAATGCCATGGGATTATATCGTGGGAGACAAATTGGTGAGAAAGACTCAGATGTCCTGCATAAAGACCAGGTAACATATAAGGCTCCACTCTAAAAAAGAATCAATTACGTGAAGGATCAAAATACAAAATAAACAAAGAAACAAGTTAATAACTAAAATTCTTCTCCTATTGTCACTCAATAGTGTTCTTAACTTGCCGTGCATAAATAAAAAATTATGAATTGGAAAAGGTGATTTGTTAGGATCCTAATCGCAAGAGTTGGTATGGAAGTTGTCTTGGATCCCACAGTGAAAGAATGGGATTTCAAAGTGAGGTTTATATGCACTTGGGCTCTCCGACCTCAAGAGCTAACGTTTGGGGGTTAGTTCTCTAAAGTTCATAACATAATTACCCTCCAAAAAATCAACTGAATAGATGAATGCTTGAATCATTATAACTGGAAGCCAATCACTCAAATATGTTTGTATAGCAAGATTATCAATGAAGAGATTGCACCTACAACTTCAGTAGCACACAGTAACATTACTATCTGACAGTGCTAAATATCTCCTAGTCACTTTACACATTAAGCGCGATGATTAACTAGAGAAGGTTATCTTTACTTGCCTGAATGATTCTGATGACATAATAAAGTTGGAAAGCAGTAGCATGTCATCAGGATGAAGAGAGGCTTTCTGAGCACCAACCAGACTAACAACCTGAAATCAAGTTTGAATTAGTAAATATCTGAAATTTTACAACCCGGTTTCTGATACAAAGAATGGACAAAGAAATAGAAGAGTGGGGAAGGCATTTACTTTGTGTTTGCATGTTAATATTGCAAAAAGGACCCCTGAATCAGCAACATCTTGCAACACAGCAGATGCAGCTTGCCTTGTTGCATAAGCTAGGGGAAGACAAGTATATGCATGAAGAAAAGTAGATGGGTTCCTGAACAAGAAAAGAATCCTGTTCATAGTCATTCAATATAATATACATAAAATAGTATGTACATTCCCATCTTGGTTCACAATACTTTTAGAGTAACAAGTAAACATACAACGCATGTTAAATTGAGAGGTCCTATTTTTCTTACTTCACCAGCTTGTGAAACCGACAAAGCAAGAGAACAAAAAAAAAACTCCCACCAATAGCAGCAGGAATAATTTTACATTGCTCAAAACCCAGAAGCAGTGTATATGTGAATTGGGGATAGAGAAACAAACCAACTAAATGAATGTATGAGAGATGAGAAGACAACATCTGTTCCACCAAGCAAAGGAGTCATATCAAACTTCGGATTCTTCTCGAAACATCGGTTTACAGACTTTGTTAAAATGAGTATCATCTGCATCAACATTGTAATAAATACAGGAGAACATGTAACTGAGTATTAAACTTTTGTTCACTAAAAAGAAGGTAAGAAAATAATAACTAGAACAAGAAAAAGAAAGGAATCAATGACTACCTGACCATAGATAAGTTCCAACTGCCCTCTTAATGATTCATATGGTTCTTCTGTGCAGCTGATGCAAACCATGTAAATTGGTCCTTTTACAAGAAAAACCACCTACAGTAAAAAAAAAAAAATCTCAAGAGTTTGGAACGATTGAGTGTATTATATCAGTGATTTTATACGCTAAGAAAATCTATCTCCCGCATCAATGATAGTTCTAGGTTTCCTACACAGATGTTATTTATTTGGTTCATCACCAGCAAAAAAGACCTGAATAACATTGTCCAAGAAAACAAAAGCACATTTATGGTCACTACAGCTTTTGGACTAATATTTTCCTTTGCAACTTTTATAATCGATTCCTAATAATGTCAGATGGACAAGTAAACTTTAAGGGAGCAATCCAGAAGCTGTATGACCAGGAGAAGAGCAAATACAGAGTTTTCAAATATAAGGTCCTAGCATAGGAACAATTAGCACAATGCTAAAATTAAAATGAAATGATGTCAAGAAGAGAATCTATGAGTAGACCTGATGGTTTCCTGCCCTAACCAATTTGACGCGATCCCCCCTGAAAAATAATTAATGAACAAAATTGTAGCAAGCACCGCATAAGATTGACTGCAACGTAAACTTTATCAAAGTGACAGTGTTGGAAGGAAGAAAAAAAAAATCTCAAAATCATGTACCCATTCTCGACGAAGGAAATGATGGCCTGCAAAGTTGCCGAAAATCCAGCTAGTCTGTGCTCATCGCCATATCTGGAATTTCATGATAGATGTTTAACAGGATTAGAAAACGTGGAGCAGGTTATTGAAATTTTACTATAATAGTATATTATGTTTTGTGTGGATAAATATCATCTAACTCAAACCTGGAATATATTGGTTTCCCAGAGTGACTCAAAATAAAGAAATGCTTTTTCCTTTTTCTCCATGATATGGAAGCATCATCCTGCACTTCATTTATTAATAGAAAAAAAAAGACATAATATTGCAGGAATCCAGTTAAATAATATACTTTATAATGACGAGTACATTGAATAAATAGTATTAGGCAAGATTTTCCAATAAAGTTAGCAATTGAATCAAATGTATAATTATTGAGAGAACTAGTGATGAAGATAGAATGCATGGTAAGTATGGCTAATGGCATGCTTCATTTGACTGCTCTTCCTTCTGAGCTCTTCTTTCAAATCACACTTAAAATATCGAACCATCAATGATGAATGAACAATGACATGCAGATACGACTTGATAACATTTTAAAGACTTTATGTGTGTCAAGATGCAGAAGTTCCCTAGAATGTACAGCAGCAAAACATGAGTGTTTCACCTCTTCAACACAAAAAGGCTACAAAACATTATTAATAAATAAGAAAGTGGCATATATCAAACTTTCATGTTCTTTATTCCCTTGATTTTAAACCAACCAGGCACGTATTTAAGAATACAAGCAGGACAGCAGCATTCACAGAATATTTCAATTAATTTTTACCTCTTCCTCACATTTCTCCTAAATTTTGCACAATGTTCAAGGTTCTCTTGATCCCTTTACTTAAAAATTTCATAGAAGAAAAAAGATAAAGACCTGTTCTTCAGGTCAGCAAGTCTATGATTGAAGTAATTTGTATATCTTCCAAAACAGATTTTAAGGGCAACTTTATTGTCAAAATGTCTAGTGGCAAATGGAACATTGGCAAAACTTTATTAGATGGAGTTTTGTTCATGTACGACCTAAATATGAACAATTCTCCACACAATAGTTTGGGGAACTCAATAGATAAATTTATCTTCTGCCAAACCATAATATGTAAACTAGCATGACCCCACTGACGAACTGGTATTTCGTCTCAAAGTAATAATATTGTAGTGTAAATTTCTTCAAGAATTGACAATAATTAAATTGCCAGAAGTAGGTTAAAACAGCCAATGAATAATCTAAGCAATGCAAACTGATAAGGATCCATCAAAAATATCAATAACTAAAGAATTTGAGAACCAAAATGGAATCTGAATTGTCTCACAGTACCTCATCGACATGGCGTTTCCCAGGCACCCAGGCAGCTTGCGAGTCCAAAGCCTCATCAATTCGACCATCATTCCCAACTTGCTGTATCTCATCTTCACTCAGTTCACCAATCCTCGAGGCACTCGTTGCACTACTACTCCCTCTCTCGCCGGCATATCCACTACTACTAGGGCTAGAAGGACCATCCACTTCCAACTCCGAGTTCGTTCTCCAAACAATACCACCAGCGCCACTGCCAACACCATCACCTCCTCCGTCATTTCGGACCTCTTCTTCGTGATTAACGAGGTCATCATTAAGCGATGACTCTTGTTGTGGCTCCCACAATGCTTCGTCGTTTTGAATTATATTATTGGATTCTTCTTCAAGGAGCTCTACAGGTAAATCCTCGTTTTGGATTAAGCTACCAGATTCTTCAAGAGTTACAGATTCAAATTGGTTTTGGAGAGGCTTAGGGTTAGAGTCCAGATTGGGAACATCGCCGGCAGAGGAGTAGGAGGAATCGGAGGAGGACATTGACGTAATTCAGATATAGTTAAAAGGTTAAGCGTAGAAGTTATGGCGAGAGAAATGATAAACAGAAAAGATATTATGAGGATTGTTTGTTGTCAACAGACAGTCGTGGCCTCGTGGGTGGGTGGTGCTCTCGAGGCTCTTCAATGGGGGAGAGAGAGGAGAAAGAGTCTGACCGGTAGGTGGTTGTTAGGAAGTTTCGGTTAACTTGGATCCGATTTCAGTCTTTGTTGGACTCTCCTCGGATAATATAAGAAGAGGATTACTTTTTTAATGTAAAAATAAATTTTCGTTTAATTATATTTAAAAAACAAATAGCCCAATTAGTTATATTTTAATTTTTAAGTATAATATATTTATCAATTTTTTATATTTTCATTTATAACTAAAAAAGGTTATTTTTAAAAAATATTATAATTTTTAAAATATAATAAAATTTAGAGAAATTAAATGAAATAGTACATTTTAAGCTTTTATTTTAAAAAATAACAGATAATGTAATAATTTCAGTATGAATTTTTTAAAATTTAATAATTTCAGCATATTTTTAATTTTTTAATAAAAATAGTACAAATAATGACGTTATAATAGTTTTAGCATTTTTCAAAATTAAATATTAATTCGATATTTTTAAAATATTAAAATTGCTTAAAATTTTTTCGTTTTTAATAAATTTCACTTCTTTTCAATTTTAAATTAAAAATACTCCTAATTTATTACCATTAACCAATTTCGTCATATTTTAAACTTGTAAAATGTATAAAAATTTATTTCACTCTTTGTTTCACTTTCAAATTATATTTATTTTATCATATATTTAAATTGTATAAAATAAAATAATTCAAATTATTAATCTCATCTTTATTTAATTTAATACAATCAATACATTAATTAATTTACAATTATTTTTAAAAAATAAAAAATTTATTTATACAAACTACTTCTATTTATACAAATATAATATGTACTTTAATTAAATAAAGTAATATGTGTAATTAAATTATTTATTTTTAAAAAAATATATTTTAAATTAATTTGTATATTAATTGAATGAAATTAAAACGAGACGAGATAAATAATTTAAATTATTTTATTCTAAATAGTTTAAATATAACATAAAAATAATTTGAAAATAAATGAATGGCAAAATAGATTTTTATACATTTTATAAGTTTAAAATTATGATAAATTTGATTAATCATACCAAGATAGGAGTATTTTAGGTGTAAAATTGAAAAGAGGTAAAATTTATTAAAAATTGAAATTTTTGGGGTAATTTTGATATTTTAAAAATATCAAATTAAACCTTAATTTAAAAAAATGCTGAAATTGTTAAAAAGATGATCTTTTATGTTATATTTGTTACAAAGTTTAAAATATGATGAAATTGTTACATTTTATATAATTGGTGCTGAAATTGTTACTTTATCCTAAAAATAACACATAAGTTTCATAATTAAAGAAATAGTGTTTTTAATACTTTTATGCTTATACCATTTTTCATTATTATTTAAATTTTTTTTTTAGAAATTGAAAAAAAAAAGTCAGAAATTCGGAAACTTATCATGAATCAATGGTGTAATCCATTAATATTTCTCACCACAGTTTTGCCATTGTTCACCATAGGAATGGGCCAGACTGCGTTGCCAATCACTATCTGAAGAGATGACGAGCTCGACCAGCACCATACCTTCGGCGATTGGTGGCGAAAAGGGCAAGAACCAATCAGATCACAAATCGGGTTTTCTTATACTCAAATTCTTTCAATGCCAATTCAGCTGCATTCCGGTGATGCATTTCCGATTTGAGGGCACCAGACGAAAGCCCAAGCAATGAGCAGTATTTTGATACCTAACTTGTCATCGTTTATTGGCTGGAAAAAAGGTCGTCCACATTGAACTTTTTTGCCTTTTTCGGCTGAATACGATTGAGTCAAGTGAAAGTAATGCCATATTTAGAATCTACGAATTGTGATACACATGGATTGGAGCTAGAACATGATCAAGGGACAAACAAGGAGCTTAGGAGTAGACTTAAAGAGATCGAACCCAAGGAAGCCAAACTAACATTTACTGATCCTTTAATATTATCAAGTAGTCCAATAATAAGGCTAAGGGCTAAAAAGTTCAAGGAGGCTCTACAAGTTCTCATCCAAGGCATGCATACTAATTTGGAAAAAGATGAATATGAATCTATGTCACTAGAAGATTACCTATTTGACAAGTCAAGTTCAAGTGGGGAGAAGATTTCAAAGCCCAAGATTAAGCATGGGAGGATGAAATTGGGCTAAGATGTTTGTCAAAGTCAAAGGTTAAGCATGGGAGGATGAAATTGGGCCTAAACACTTCATTAGGGCCCTTTTGTTTATTTCTTTTTATTTGATTAGGTAGTTGGCCAAATTTTTGTTTCCTTTAGTTGGCCAAATCCTATTTCAAGTTGGATTAGGGATTATTTAATTATTTCCTTGTTAGCTTAGGTCAATTAAAGTTTGTTTCCTTATAGGATATGATTTTTAGGTCATGTAAAGGCTATATAAAGGCCTAAAATGAATTTATATGGGATATACAGAATTATTATTATTGAATTTCAATTTGAGAGGTTATTTTACTTCTTTGTTCTTCCTAGAATTTATAGGGTGTACTAAGATTTCTTGAGGTGTCCTAGCAATCAAGTTAGCAATAGAGGCTGATTTGATCTTTGATGTTTAGGTTGTCTATTGCAAAGATAATAGAAGGTCTAAACACAACAAGCGAGAATTACAAACTAAAACTCCGTTCGAAAAGGGTAAAGGTCTTGAAGGTTCGACTTCAAGGTTGTCTTCTACAAGGATAGAGGAAGGTCTTGCGATGATCACAACAAGGTTGTTATCACAATGTGCTTAGTTCTTGAATGATTGATTGGATTCTTAGAAATGTTGATGGCACTAACGTTATCACACCTAATAGGTATATGGTTTTGTTCTATGCCAAAGTCATGCCATTGTTGCTTAATTTACAAGATTTGTGAGCAACAAGCACTGACGGCCACATACTCCGCTTCTGCGGTGGATAAGGCAACAGATAATTGTTTCTTACTAAACCAAAAGATTAAGCATTCACTTAGGAGATGGCATATTTCAGAAGTACTTTTTCTATCTAATAGGCTTCCGACTTAGTCCGCATCGGAATAGCCAACTAGGTCAATGCATGTATTCCTAGAATACCATAATTATAAATGCAATGTTCCACACAAATATTTCAAAAGTCTTTTAATGGCATGCAAATATGATTCTTTAGGACATGCTTGAAAATGTGCACACAAGCTAACGGCATATATAATATCGGGTCTAGAGGCGGTTAAATATAAGAGTGAACTGACCATACATCTATAAAGCTTTTCACTAATAGATGTACCCCGAGTCATCTTTGTCAAGCTTGGTGATTCTGCTCATTGGAGTCTTGCTACTCTTGGAGCCTTCCATACTAAACTTCTTAAGAAGCTCTTTTGTATACTTTGCTTGGTTGATGAATATGCCTTCCTTGGTTTGCTTTATTTGGAGACCTAAGAAGAACTTGAGTTCACCCATAATGCTCATCTCAAATTCATTAGTCAGCTTAGCACTAAAAGCTTCACATAAGAAAACATTAGTAGCACTGAATATGATATCATCAACATATATTTGCACAACAAGCAAGTCACTATCATACTTATGAATGAAAAGTGTGGTGTCAACTTTCCCTTTTTCAAAACTATTTTGAATAAAAAAGGAACTAAGTCTTTCATACTAAGCTCTAAGAGTTTGTTTAAGACCATAAAAAGCTTTTCAAGTTTGAAAACATGATTTGGAAATCGATGATGTTCAAAACCCGGAGGTTGTTCAACATACACTTCTTCCTCAATAAAACCATTTTAAAAGGCACTTTTGACATCCATTTGAAAAAGTTTGAAATTCATGTAGCATGCAAATGCAAGTAAAATCCTAATGGTTTCCAATCTAGCAACTGGGCGAATGTTTCATCAAAATCAAATGCCCTTTTTTTGATTGTAGCCTTTAGCAACTAACCTAGCCTTGATTCTAGTAATGGCACTTTTCTCATCAAGTTTGTTTTTAAAAACCCACTTAGTGCCAATAATAGAGTGGCTAAAAGGTCTTGGAACTAGTTTCCAAACCTTATTTTTCTCAAATTGATTAAGTTCCTTTTGCATAGCAAGGGTCCAATTTTTATCACCTAAGGCCTCCTCAACGGTCTTAGGCTCAATTTGAGAAATAAATGCTAAATGATGGCAAGAATTAAATTTAAAGCGTGTACTTAAACCCTTAGATACTTCTCCAATTGATAAGCTCCTTAGGGTGATCCTTTTTGAATTACCAATAGGCAATTCTTGTTGGCTTCATTATTTGCTTCTTGCTCCACATTGCTAGGCTCCCCCTCAACATCAACCACTTCTTTTTCTTTGTCCTCACTTGGATCAAGTTGTTGATGTGAGGTTTGAGGTTGGTCTTAATCTAGAGAAAGCTTCTCAATTTCACCTACAAAGTCAAAAGAAACACCTTTCTCTAGATCAAGTGGATTAGTTATATCACATACAACATGCATAGACTTTTCAACTATCATACTTATTTTGTTGAAAACCCTATAAGTAAGGGTGTCAAATAGATCAATCAGGTCGGGTTCGTGTTCGGGTTGGCTAACCCCCAACCCTAACCTGATCTGTTTAAATAAACAGGTTGAAATATTCAACCCTAACATGATCTGTTTCAGGTTCGGGTCAGATCAGGTCAACCTATTTATTCACTTATTTTTCATCAAAACAGATTTTTACTTGACAAATTATCAACCAAAGATCAAAATCAAAACAAATATCCAAAAAAACCATCGAAATATTAATCAAAACAGATAAAAAAAAATCAACCAAAACAGAAAAATTTGGAACAAAAATTATGAATACATTCAAATCAAAGGAAAGATTTTTACTTGACAAATTATCAACCAAAGATCAAAATCAAAACAAATAACAAAAAAACCACCAGAATATCAATCAAAACAGATAAAAAAAAATCAACCAAAATAGAAAAATTCTGAACAAAAATTATGAATACATTCAAATCAGGGGAAAGTAATCACCGGAATCTATTAACACAAACACACAAATACATGAAGATTCTCGTCTAAACAAAAAACCTTGGTGGCCGGCTTACCGCCGGAGCGATTCAATCGAGCTAGCATTATCACGGAGGCCAGCCGGAGGGTTGAAGAGGAAAGCAAACGTGATCTAAAGCAATGGCAAGCTCTGAATTTCTCACCTTCAGTGGTTTAGCTCTTTGGTTTCATTAGATCTGTTGATAGTCTCTAGTTTCTTTTGGGTTTTGTTAGATCTGCCGCCGCCAGTAAAGGATCTTGAATCTTCTCCACCATCACCATCCACCGCTTCATCATTCTTGACAGTAAGACTATACACCTCTGCTTCTTCTTCTCTGGTTTTTGTAAGGTAGGTGGTAAAGTAGAGGTGGATAGTGAAGGCTGTGAGAGGGAGGGAGCAGAGAGTGTAGCCGAAGCAAAGGCTTGAAGGACGTTGAGCTTGAAGAGAGAGAGATGAATCAAGATGAAGGAGAGACAAGAGGTGAGAAGAGAAAGAAAAAGAGAGGGAGGTGGCGGGTTAGCTAGGAAATATTAGGGTTTTTACTTGTTTAATATGTATTTATACTAAGGGTTGAATTTTCGGGTTACACAGGTCAGGTTTCAGGTTGGAATTTTCAACCTGAACCTAACCTGTTTATTTTTAGGTCAGATTTGTGTCAACCCATTTAATTAAACAGGTCAAAAATCTCAACCCTAACCCGCTATTAGCAGGTTAGGTTCATGTCGGGTTAGCAGGTCGGGTCAGTTTTTGACACCCTTACCTATAAGGCTTGCTATTGGAGGCATAGCCTAAGAAAATGACTTCATCCGATTTGGATGAAAATTTTCCAAGATTATCATTGGTGTTCAATATGTAGCATTTACAACTGAATACTCTGAGATGAGATACATTGGGTTTTTTATTTTTCCAAAGCTCATAAGGAGCTTTTTTTTTTCTTTCAAAATAGACCTTTTGTAAACACAATTTATAATATAACCTGCAGTGCTAAAAGCTACCGCCCAAAAATATTTTAGTAAATCATACTCATTTAACATGGTCCGTGTCATTTCGACAAGGGTTCTATTTCTTCTCTCTACAACACCATTTTGTTGAGGAATCCTAAGGGAGGAAAAAGTATGTGTGATGCCATGTTCATCACAAAAAGATTCAAAAAACTCATTTTGAAATTCTCCCCATGGTCACTCCTAATAGATGAAATATCATAACCTTTTTTGTTTTGAAATACGTTTTACAAAAGATTTGAAAGCATCAAAAGCATCACTTTTATGAGCTAGGAGAACAACCCAAGAAAACCTAGAGTAATCATCAACTAGTACAAATGCATAATGCTTACCTCCGAGGCTAGCAACTCTAGTGGGTCCAATTAAATCAATATGAATAAGTTCAAAAGGCCTAGTTGTACTTACTTCATTCTTGGACTTGAAGGTAGATTGATGTTGTCTCCCCATTTGACAAGCTTTGCACACCTTGTCTTTTGAAACTTGATTTGGGGCAAGCCATCCACCAACTCCTTCTTCTTTAGATGCTCCAAGGTGTCCATACTGGTGTGTCCCAACCTTCTATGCTATGTCTAAAAATCTACATCAAGAGAGACTAAACAAGTACCTTTCTCATTAGTAGTAGAGTTTAAATTAATCATATAAATATTCTCTACCCTTTGCCCAACCAATACAATTGAGTTGTCATCCATTTTTGTGACAATACATTGTGTATAGTCAAATGTAACTCTAAAACCATGTCACAAATGACGCAGAACCTATGGCACCCGGTCTGTTATCGAACTCCAACAACGAAGGAAAATCCACCCCCTATAACACTCGTTGCTTAAAGAAGCAAGAACGCTAATAATCAAAGGATTTGAAGGATCGAAATCAGAAGAACGCCACAACGAAGTTGATAAGTATATCTGAATTCGTGATGCAATCGAAGAATTAGAGAATCCACCCTAAATCTAAGAAAAGCAATTGAATATTCTTGACGAATGAATTTGTATTAAAATTCTGAATAAATAAAAGTCCTAAAATCGACATCTTAAAGGCCTTTATATAGTGAAGCCTTAAATCCTAACAAAAGATGGAAATCCTATTTTAATAAGGAAAGCAAGAAACGTAACCCCAATCTCTTAAGGAAAACAAAAAAATAACAATTAAACAAACCCATGTGGTCCTAACTAACTAACTATGGAGGGGACCACCAAAATAAGCCTAAAATATTCAACAAACTTGCCAATCACGTCAGTACCATGCCAACTCGCCCAAATCTTCAGAACTTGCTCTCAGCATCATGATAATCATTGGTTGAAGTTCCAGCTCCATTCTAACCTTCTCAAATGCATTTTCAGTCAATTCCTTGCTCATTTGCTCTTGAACATACATTCCTAAGCTTTCTTGAAACTTCTTAGCTTTCTTTCGTGTTAATGGACCTTGAGGAAGCACCAAAGGATCCTTGCCCGTTCTTTGATTCACATCAGGATCCTTGATCGATCCTTGATTCACATCAGCGTCCCAAGAAAACCCGTAAAAATTCAACAAAAGATACATAAATACATATGAAGTTAAAAATAAATATTGCTAGGGGTGAGAATGAACCAAAAATGCAAAACTGATAAAAAACCGATTCTCAGAAATTAGGATCGAAAATCAAACCAAAATAGGGAAAACTGAACATCAATCGAACCGATTTTCTGTTCAATTCGGTTCGGTTTTAAACCGAATTTTTGTAAAAATAAATTTAAAAGTAATATATATATTAATTAATCATGAATTAATTTTTAAAAATATTAATAATATATTAATCACAAGCATAGTAATCATCATATTACCATTCTAAGAACAAAATTGACCATATTATATGATTTTAATTAGTTTCACATGAATTAATAATACATTAATTATAAGCATATTAATTTATCATATTAACATTCTAAGAAAATTGGCAATATTATATTATTTTAATCAGTTTTACTTATACTCCATCTCCTTTGCTAGCATTCCAGAAACATATACATCATCAAATTTAAAACCCCAATCAAACCAATAACCAATTCTTTAAAAAGCAAATTCCTTTTCTATAAAATTTGTAAAATTATCTAAACCTATTACACCACATGAGATATAATTTTACATCATTACTTAAATTATCATGTTATTAAGATCTTGAATCAATGAAAAACAAATACCCATATGCTTTTTGTCAAATAACTAGATGTCGATCTTGAA
>CATIWJ010161610.1:0-20236 GCA_949640765.1 Croton laevigatus | reverse complement strand
TTTTCATACTTAATATTTTTCCCTCATTATTACTCTTAAATTACACCCTTTTCTTACTTTAATTTTTTCTTTCTTTCTTTCTTGGTCCTCTAAAATTCCATGCCCATTAATTATAGTCAAAAACTAATTTCCATGCCCGTTATACAATGTAGTAAATTATACTACCTCCGTCTTTTGAGATAGTTTATATTTTTTTTTTTGTGTTTTTTTTTGTTGTTTATATATCCATTTATAGTAAGTTTTATAATTGTTTATTATTATTTTTTTATTAGTATTGGTGAAAAAGTAAGTGGTGTAAATGATTAGTAATTATTTATTATTATATGTGTATTAGTATTGATGATTTTTTGGTATTTGTGTTTTTAGGGTATAAAAAATTTAAAAAGACGGAGGTAGTAATACTTTCTATGTGGTTTTTATTAGCTCGGACGATGAAATACTTGGCTTTATTATTTAGCAAGCTATGTTCGAATTCTCAAAATCAGTACGTGAATATATCTAAGCTAAGAAAATTATAATACTTCCTATAAAATTTTTTTTAAAAAGAAAATACTTCCTAGAAATTAAGTGACGCAAATATACAATTGTATGAAAGTTATTCTTACGAGTAATAAATACATATCGTATTTTGTTTGGTTTGTTTCCTGAATTGCTAAAGAGTTGAATTATTTAATAAAATATAATATTAAAATAATCTAAATATCCTTACAATAAATATTATAAAATATAAAAATAAGTATAAAATAGAAATTATCCACAATTATAGCTAAGGGAATTATGAGTGAAATAAGTTACTTTACGTGTAGGAAAGAGCAACTCAACTCGTAGAAACTTACTTTGTTCACGAAAAATTAAACTTCTCATTCTTACTTATCCACAACTAAGTAATACATATAAGTAAATTAATAAAATATTGAAAATTTTGAAATTATTATTTTTTCAAATTATATATAAATATGATGGGTTTACATTATATTTACCTAATATTCATAATTATATCATATGGGTAAAAACTTATTAGATGTAATCTAGACTAGAACTACAATACAATTTATCAAACAACTCAACTTAATATTCAAAAGTATTATGTACTTCTAGGATTGCATAATTATAAAAAATTTCTTTGAAAAAGTTTATAATAACTTAAAAAAAAAAGTGGGCACCAAAATATAAAAAACACTTGGGGTTAAATTGACTTGTAGCTAATTGTCAGCGGGTGTGAGATGGGGTTGCATAAGTCTTATCAAAGGGTTTTGTAATGTCCTTTGCTGGTTTCTAGCCCACAAATTGCCTTGATTTCGTTGGCCATTTCTACCTCTTGCCCTTTCACTCTCCTACTATTCCTATTCCTATTCCTATTCCTATTCTACACCTTTTGCATTTTTTTTCTTTCTTAAACATTCTCTTCTCTCTTTTTCTGCTTTCTTTTCTATCTCAAACCACCTCCTATTTTCCCTTCTCTACTTCTCTCTTTAGCTATTTTTTGTTATAAAATTAGAGATTTTTAGTCTTCATTTCTTATTGGATATTAAAAAAAATAATTCATTGTAAATTTTGTTTACATCATGGGAAAAAATGCTAATAAAATCTTGAAAATTAAATTAAATTTTAGACTGTAATTGTGGATCACATCTAATAGGATGATTAAAAAATATGTAAATTTCACTAAATTAGATAAAAATTAAAGCTTATAATTCTGTTTTATTAGAATTGATCGATCATAATAATGTTACAATTATTCCAAAATGACATACTCAAAAATTGCAAAATTTTGAAGCACTACAATAGAAAAACAGTATTGAAGAGAGTAGAGTACTTTCGATTTCCTTTTGAGGCCAAATTATTGAATCAAATTATAACAAAAATACATCAAAGAAAATATAAAATTGTTTATAAACGATTTGACCACTCACATATATATATGTAATGTACAGAACTGGATACGTAGTTGTCAGTGACAACAGGATCACACAGATCCTTTTTATTTAATTTCATTTTTTTGTTGTTACTGGTAAAAAAATTAAATTAAATTAAGTTTTGCTTTTTGCTTGTCCTTCCACTGTTTTATGTTTGTTTAGGGTTTAGCTAATTAAAGAAGTGTACTACCAACTATAAAGGGTTTTACTTTCTCTTGCAAAGTAAACCTTTTTTCTTTTTCCTTTTAAATTTATTTATCATTTTCCCAAATTCCACCTATCAATCCGAAATTGAGTCAGACATCGCTATTAAAGGCAGCAAAATTCGTCCTACCAAGTTTTAATATAGCAATATTCTCAAGCTCGAACTCGAGACTATTGATTAAACTAAAACAAAGTAAACCTATGGAAAAAAATAGAATATGAATTATTATAGAAGAACAAATTTATTTATTTATTTTTGAGAAAGGCAACTAAAATTTTTTATTTAAATTTTTTTAGAAAATTATTTATTTCTTGTTTTTTATATTATATTATATTATCTTTTCCCTGAAAATTTTGAGAACTATCAAATCTAATGTCTATCACCATCCTCCACACACATATGTGCGCAAAAAGGGTTTCTCTTCCCAAAATTGCTTGCTATGGTAAAAATGTCAGTCACGCGGTTACAAATAACAGTAGCAGGTTTTATGCTACTTAAATGCCTTTAATTTCTCATTAATTATTTGAGGAATTACTACTATTTACTATAGGGATTATTATTATTGAACTTTGCGATTGAATGCAGTAATTATCTTTTGAAACTAGTAGTACAATCATCAACTAACTAGATACATTTCAAAAAGTTACTACTACTAGTAGTAATTTGGTCAATCCAATCGGTTCAATTTTTCAAAATCCGACCAATTTTAGTAAGAAAATAAAATATGATTTGAATCCACTAAACAGCCAATTTCGGTTTGATTTAGATTGTATATTTGAATTTCTGACAAAAAATTACTGAAATCATAGATAAACCATCCGTTTAAAGAAAGTATTTCTAATTTGAAATTTTATTAAACCTAAATATTCATCAAACCAATAAAAAATAAAAAAAATGTTAAACATATAGATTATTTTAAAAAAAATTTCCTCCTTGTATGGTCAAAATTACCCATAACTACATCAAAATTGTTATAAACTCCAACAAATCCATCACTTAAATATAATTTTAATAATTTATGATAACAATGAACATAAAAAGTGGACCAACTTTTTAGGTCCCATAATAAATTGGAACCAAATGCTAATTGTGTAGTTGATTGGGTAATTATTTGCATCTTCTGTTATGATGATTACTATTCATTAGCTATCACATCAATTTGGTTTTTTCAATATGTAAACGTGAAATTCCTCAACATCCGTCTCCTGAACTTTTTAATGTAGTAATTATATAGTATAATCTTGATGTTGCTATAACACTGACCTTTTCTTCAGTTTTATAATATTATTACACTTGCAAAGACTACGTCGGTTTCTAATTTATTTAGACTTTAGTATAAAATTTAATTTTTAAATAAGTGAGATTTTTAGTATTTTTTGTTGAATTAGGATAATTATACTCTATGTCTTATAGTGAATGTAATTTGACTTTAGTGAACGTAGAGTCCACTTTTTGTATTGAATAAATATGAGTGTAAAATGAGAAAAAAATTATAAAAAAAAAAATAGTAAATAGTAAAAAATTCAATTAAAAAAGAACGAAGGTAATAATATTTTTTTATATTAATTTATTATTAACTTGGTATTTGTTTGGTTATATTTGGATTTTTCCTTTAATCATAGAATCACTGTCCACAAAATCTATGATTTGATCGTATTTTTATTCTAAGTGAATATAACGAGAATATTATTAATTTCAACAGATAAAAATGACGAATTATGGATATATAATATAGAATTTCAAATCACTGCATGCATTTGATTAGTAACTTCAAAGATTCGGGGTAAACAAAAATTAGAATTTGTAACTAATAATTTTAGTTTAATTTTTTTTTAAATAACAAGTATTTAAAAATTTTATATTTTTTAAATAACTAAAATTTATGAATTTGATCACTTTTTTTTTTTTTATAGATAATTTTATTCAGCCCCTATTATATAGCTTTGAAAGCTCCCCACCTTTTTTTTTTTTTTCCAAATCTATCTAATGGACCTATGCCTAATAAATCCAATGCATTAATTAAAATTTAGTCAACTCAGTCGGGCTAGCTAAGACTACGAAGTAGATCCAGGTTTGTGTGTTTGTCGGGAATTTGATGTTTTTGGCATTAGAATGTAAATTTAATCATTTTTTTTATCTTTCCATCTTCCATTTCATTGTCTCCAAAAATTTTTTTTTTTTAATTTTTTGCCCTTTTTAGGGAAAGTTGTTTTAGCATTTGAATGATTTTTTAATAGCATTAATAATATTTAAAAACATTTTAAAAGAATTATTTTCTATTCAGTAAAATTAGTTGTTTAAGTAATGACGGTTAATTTGAATAACTGCTAATTATTTTATTTATAAAATATTAAAAAGTTGAAGGTTGATAGCTAGATGAATCGGTCTTTTGTAAAATTTTACTTAATCAATTAAAAGGTGCTTTGAGATTAATTTTTAGTGTTTAATGAGTCAAAATACTAAAAACAATACGACAAACTTAATATTTTCTAAAACTCTCATAAGCTATACACATTATTTGAAAAGTTATTACCGAATGCTATATACCCTCACTTCTTATTTGTCCAAACAAAATGCATAGTTTTTTATTTCTTCTAAGACATACTATTATTTATGCCAATTTTCATTTTTCTCGCTAAATCAAATTACCAATATATCAAATAAATACATTTATAAGGAATAATAATTTCCTTGAAGATTATTTTCTAAATGTATATTAAACCAATTTAAAACCAAAGTACTCAAATTTACTTCGACTGATATTCCTCACATGACATTGTAAATTTATCATTTTTTTTAATTGGAGGTGAAAATGATTTGACTTCCGTATTCTTAAATGATACGATGACCAATATTGCAACTTCATTTAACTTTTGTACTGTAAAATAAATTATAATTGAACAAAGAATATTCCTTTTATTTCTGTTCGATTTTCTCTATTCTAATCGAAAAATAATAATAAAAAAAAAAGGGCATTCAGTATAAACAATGTTACAGAAACCAACTAATTCATATTTGAGCCAAACAAAATTATCAATGACAATAATTAATTTAACAAATTTTATCGCAATTGCATTGCCAACATTTAAACTTGAGATTTTGGTTTTTATAAATAAAATGTTATACACCACGAAACAGTGAGGGAAGATATTATAAATGGGAGACAAAAGAAATTAGTAAAAAAGAAGGGAAGTAAAGAATCATATATGGACATTTCAGCAAATTTCAAATAGTACATTCTTTTTAGATCGTGGGACACAATAGAATGAGATCAGTGTCTCTCGGACATATAATTGAATGCATACTGCTGATAAGGAGACACCTCTCCATGACACTTTTCTTCTCTCTGTGTCTCTATGTATCTCTCTCTTTCTCTTAATTACCCTAGAAAGTACAAATCCATTTTTCTCCCTCTTATAATTTTCTCTTATGTATGCGAAAAGATAATTTTTTTACTATTAATTTTAACATCTCATAAACGGTTATTAAATTTTCAGTCACCAAATCACCGGCCAACCTGTGGGATCATTAAAAATGACAACTCTTCAGACTTAAAAGGTAACTCCAATCCAATTGTAGTGAGAAGGGGGTTATTATTTGATGTTGATTATGTTATACAATAATAAGTTGTCACTGCTGGAACAAAATCTATCAGTAAATTGTAGATTGTCTCTACCTGCTATGTGGGACATATATCTCTTGATTTTTGTCTGACTTATACGCATGTGTATTTAAAAAAAGCTCTTGCACCGGACCACGTCTTATAATAACTTTCAAGGAGGAAGGGTCAGTTAAATAGAGATTTACTATCATTTATGGTAAAACTCATGCAGTTAAAATTTAATTTTAACTTCAACTAGTGAATAAATCATGTAATCACAAGAAGACATAATATTCTATTCACAGATGACTCAGCGACCTATCCAGAAGCATCCTTATTGTTCATATTATAATTAAATTAGTTATTTATTTGATAAAATAAAAGAGGTTTTAGGGTTCATATTTAAAGTGCAGCTTTATGTGCAGCTAATGTAAATATGAGAATTGTACTATGAGTTAACTTGACAATGACATGAGCTACACATTAAGACAGTGAATTGCCTAGCAGGCAAATCCCAAAATACTAATACTAATAATAATAATAATAAATAATACTCACATAAGGCTGTAATAACTTAAGAAGTGGTAGTAGTGAATTCTGAATGGTGATAGGGTAGAAATCCAATAAAGATAGATATTTATGAAGGTATTCCGGTTTGCTTGGCAATTGGCATATAGCTAGAGTTTTTGTATGGTATCGATTCGTACGATTTTTTTTTTAATATGTACACATATTCAACTTGCAGAAAACATTGAAGTAAGATCCATTTCTTGTTTTTTTTTTTCCTTTCCAGCTCTGAGACGTCTCCTGAATTCTGATTCTCCATAATGGTAAAGATTCAGTTAGTGTCGCTATATCTTAATAGGAATACTGAGGACCATAGTTTTTTCCCTTAATTTTTCAACTCTAAATATGGGAGATTCAAACTCTCATCTATTGAGTCCATTTTCAAATAATCTCTAAGACTATGCCTTGCCTATTTTGACAACCTCAAAAATCAAATCAAATTAAATAATACAACTTCAAAAATCAAAATCACATTAAATAAACAATAGACAAATTCCACATATCGGAAATGACACATTGACACACAGGATATTTTTACGACAAGTCGTGAGGTGGCCAAAGAAAGTAGTTTCAAACATTACCTTAAAACAGAAAATACGAATGCCTATTCAGTCGGTTTCAACATTGAAAACATTAGCTACTACCAAAATGAAGGACGAAGACATGATACCAACAGTGAGCAAAATGGCTTTGCACTCACATGCACCAGTTGCCAGCGAAAATGGACATTCAATGTGTATTGTTCATTGCACATGCAAACTGGGCAAAAGGGCTAAGGTTAGCTAAAAACCGCTCCAAAATCTGCCACAAGCAGAGATATTTATGATTTAAAGGCATTACAAGGAATCATAGAAATCGAATCAACCATGTAGACGCTTTTCTTTTCTTTTTTCTTCTTAAGATAACTAATTCTTCTTCTTTTGCTGCTAAACACCAAATCTGTAGCAAAATACATGTTTTCCTAAGTATCTATATGGAACAGATGAGGATAGAGAATCAAATGATATACTTTTTGGATAAGGAGTACTGCGCCGACTTCGGCACAAAGAACTTGATCCATCCTAACATATTACAAAACAAAATTCCTTCAAAGAGCACTGTCATTTCGTAATTTCTATGGCAATAAATAATTGCTGTTATTTCGAGAGCCAGTAGATGATAAGAAACAACGTACAAGCTGCAATAACAGCAGACAGAATAAGAGTGTCTCTTGATCGCCGCCTCTTTATAGAACCTTCAAGTGGGAAAAGAAAAGAACAGAATTACTAATGAATTAATATAATAGAAGTGAATATCCTGTAAGAAAAAACCAGGTCACTCGAGTACCAAGCAGGCCACGGATAATAGGAAATTTGTCACTTAGAACTTTCACTTTTCCTTGAACATCTCCGAACAAAGCCCTTTGAGAACCTAAAACTGCCCTTGTTGTTTGAGCTTGATTAATAACATCATCTATCTGTACAAAGGCAAATCTAGCATCATCAGTTAATTACCGACTAATTATGACAGAAGCCGTTGCTGAGTGCAGAGAAAATTTTCTTTTGTTATTTCACAATTCAGTTTTTTTACAAATTTCAGATAAAGATAAATCAGAGCAAAATAATTATGAGAAATTGTAGAGCGCATCAAAATAGAATTTCATCCATCTGGTTTGGAAATCAAGTAACCAATGGATAGATTATTGAATCAATCATTAAAAAGATAATTGTGTAGATTATCAAAGCAAATGCAGGGTAGACAGCTGTATTTTCAGATATGACATATGATTTGAGTATTAATCATAGAATGCAGCATTAAAGGTTACATGTGTGCAAGAAGATATGCTTCGATGCGTACGTGTATGAGAGGAAGGAAGAGGAGAGGACTGGGCAACTCCTAAATTTTAACATTTCTACAATAGTAAAATGGTATTTTCCTCTTATTTCACATACAACAGACTGGTTTCAAATCCATTAACAATACAGAAGCTAACTGGGCAGTAGCCAGAAAAATTAGCAAATGACATTATTTTAGCATGGACCACAAAAAATAGAAGAGTACCACTGCAACTTGGTTCTAAATTCAAACAAAACAACTCGGATCTCTTGAACATTATTATAAGATTACTGACACTTCAGACAAGTAACAACAAAATAATTCAAATATTATTTCAGAGTAAAGCGCAATAGATGCTTGAATGCCTCAGTTTACAGGAAAAACGGGACCATTTCAGAAGTGAGCAACCAAAGGAGTATAAGTAGTATTGTTAACTTAATATCTGATCCAGTTATTCCCAAATTCAATTTCAGGATGATGTCTTAACCGCATCAGGCCAATATACATGGAACTAGTAACCGTGATATCACAACATGGATAAGAACTAATGATAAATGACAACAGAAGTTACTAAACAAATTTCAGAAAATTAAACACTGCCTCTACTAATGATAAAAAAAAAAAAGTAATTTTCTGCCACTTTCCTCTACCTTGGGCCCAGTACATAACAGCTACTCGGGCCATTTGAAATTTCTCTTAACTGCAATTTGATATCCATTGTGTCCACTTCTCACTATAGCCACGTTATCTGCTTCTAAAGTTTGTCATTTTTATGTCTCCTTCGATAAAATTTACTTTTGACTCAATTTCTAAAATTAGCCAAACTATCTTAGTATCCTCATTTTTATTCATTGAGCCACATTTTTACAAGAGATGCAATTCAGAAATTTTTCTTTAACAAAAATATGAGCAAAGGAAGCAGCAAAAAATCTTACATGAGAAATACTTCCGTGGATGGCGGCCCTCTCACGTAGCAACTGCATTCTTGGAGACATACTACCAGATGCCTGTATCGAAGGAGACAATAAAAACTCAACTTTTGAGAAACAATCGATATAAAATATAGAATTAATAGATATTAAGAATAGTAGTCCAATACCCCACCTTGTACTCACTAATATCATCTCTGACCGAACTCAGGAGCTCTGCATGTTCCCTCATTGAGCTTATGTTTCCTTTGATTCGTCTAAATTCCTAAAATAAGAAATTCTATTTTCTCAATGAGACAGAAGCACTGGTAAAACATTTCATAACACATTGGTCTTGCCTATGATGTAGAAAAATGATAAAGATGTCTGATATAAAACCAAGCAATCACATGTGTGAAAATAAACGATAAGAAACTTAGACACAAGAAATAATATCAAGAACTTTACTACTCAATCATAATGGCGAAAAACAGATAAAGAGAAGGTGAGAGCTAGTGTCTAAAAAGAAACAGTGTGCCAACATATAGCAATCAATGTGCTTAAAAATGGCTAAGAAGATAGATTATATGCAACCAACAATTATAAAGAGAACAATTGTACACAACTTCCATAATAATCTAAATGATATTGTAACTGTTCAATGGAAAGTTAAGCAGCAAACTTAAGAAAGAAAAATGTTGGATAGTTGTTAATTCTAGAGACCAATTCTCCACAATTTGAATGAATACTGCCGTAGAACACAATTACATATTTTGTTGATTGTGGAAATGAATGCTAAAACTTTCAGTTAGATCAATATTCAGTGTTATTTATGGTGTGGAATAGCAACTAAGTTAGCACAGACAAAATTATTCAAAGTTACACTAATGGCAATGCAATGAAATTCAAAAACAACAGAAGCAGAAAACACTGCAATTGGAATCACTGGAATCATTGCAAACCTGTGTAAATTCATGAAGTATGTCCCTATGCCTTGCTAATTTTTGAGTAACTGATGTAGTTGGTGCAGCAGATGCAGCACATCTACTCATAGAATCATTTATATCTAGTAATTTTTCAAGCAATGATTGGATTTCCATTTCCATAGATTTCCACGATCTGCTGGGTCCAACAGTAGGCGAACCAGAATCCACATAACCTGAATCCAAAACAAAAACGTTTGACCTCATCCAGTTCCCTCCAAATCAGCTACAAAATTACAGGACACCGACGCTAAATCAAGTGCAATAAGGATAACAGTAACAATCAAAGCTCTACAGCATGTTGCCACAAAAAGAATCAGAATATAAACTCATACTTCAAATTCAAAGTCATAAGAGCCTTAAAATAAGGAAACCTAGCCAAAAAACCGAAGAAGAAGATGAAGAATGAAGAAACTACTGAAATGTGAGTGCCAATTGAAGAGATTGTATAATCCAAAGTCAAACAAGGATTGAATCTCACGTAAACCCATTACAGATAGTTAAATCACTATAGTTAAATCACTATCCATTCGGGATCAGCATAATTAGAATTAATTCTAAAACTAAAACCAAATGAAAAATCAGCAATTCGAGTTCTAAAGTAGATGATAACTAGAAAAAACGAAAATGTGAAATTAGAAAGAGATATCGAACCTCCTTGAGTGAACCTAGCACCAAGCTTAGCATAAGAGGAAAGCTTAACGTCGAGATCTCCTTCTAGCTTTCTGGCTTCTCTCCTCAATTCCTCCCAACCAGACTCCTGCAACTCTAGACTTGGATCCGTCATGTTAGATCGTTTACGAATTGGAATTCAGATTTCGCTCTGATCTGAGATGCTTATTGATGCAGTTGTTCGTTCCTCTGGTCTGTTACTGGCTTTTCCTGTGCAGATGTGCTGTATAACTAAAAAAGTGTAATTCGCAGTCTTCTCTTCTCCGCTTCGCTTCATTTTACGAAAACGAACTTCTAGTTCTTATTGGGCCCGAGAGTTGAAATCACTAAGGACATATATATATAGGCCGAACTTTCGGCCTATACTAGTCTAGCCCAAGGCTAAAATCCCTCCTGTAAATTGGGCTCGAAATCAAAGCTACTAATTGTGCAAGGAGAAATGTAGGCCTGCAAGTATAAAGAGAAATGCAATGCGAGGCTTTTGAAGGTTGTTGAACCTTCTTAGTTGAAATGACATTTCAACAGCCTGAGGCACTGATTGGTTCAAGTGCACTCCCATGAACTTCCAACTTTCTTGGAGGGTAGGGGAGGAAGTTGCACTTCCTGTGCGGACAGAACTTCACCTACTTTTTTGCTCAGATTTTTCAAAAGTTACGGGAAAGTTAAAATGGATAACCAAACATCAAACACACTTTCCTTCAAGTGTGCTCTCCTCCTCCAATTCACCCCCAACCAAACAACACCTGAGTTTTAAGTTTTTTATTCGTTATGCTTAACCAGCTCAAGTAACATGATTAGGTATCCAGATAGTCCAATTATAGGCACAGCAAATATAAATATATAGTAATCTTCTATAAAGCCAGTTTATATATTTTTATTCATTGGAGATTTAACATATATTATATGGAGTGTGAACTATACATTTAAAAATAAATTTCATTTTCAAGTTTCTAAAGCTTTTTAGTCAATTTAAGATTAGGCTTCTGTACCCTTTTTTATTCACTTTTTAAATTGTAATTATCAATTTTAAATTTTTGGACCACCCAATTTTTTTGTCATTTATTATATTTAAATTTTATTATTTAGTATTGAAAAAAAAAATAAGTATTTTTAAATATTAAAAAGAAGAAGGAGAAGAAGACTTCAAAATTGAATTTTCAAAGTTTCTAAAGACTATTTATAAACTTGTGATGCTTATGACATAATAATAATAATATATAGTAACAAAAAAATCCAACCGTACCACCTGCTGTCCAATTTTTTATATTAAGAAATCAATCAAATGCACCTAAAATCAAATTTAATTGTTATATGAAGGTGGTGCGTTGATTCCAAATTTCCAATACATATTAAAAAAACTAACCCATATGATCAATTAGCTACTAGAAGACAAAATAAAATTAGGACTCTAATTAAGTAAGAGAAAAATTAAAAACTTCTGGTCAAAGGTTGATGATCTGAGAAACGACAAGTATCTAATAAAAAAACCAAATTAAAGTGATCTAATTGAAATTAAAAAATTAAGTACTACGACCGTACAATCATAAATTAATGTAAAAAGGTAAGATAAAATTGTTTTTTACCCAATAGTAAATAGTACTATATTTAAGTAAGTTACTAATGCATTGTATGGCGGCCAATACATTGCTTTCAACTTTCGCAGTCGTCTTCGGCGTGTAAAGTTCTGGAAATATGGAGTTTTGAGATAAGAATGACGAAGCTTTTTTTTTTTTTTTTAACTTACATTAATTAAAAAAATTTTATGTAACATAATTAATTTAGATATAATGTAAATTGTGATAAAAGTTTAATTTTATAATTAAATAAAATGGTATGCTAAATTTTAAATAAAAAATAAATACACTAGGATTTATAAACATTATAAAATAATAAATATAAAAATTTTAAACAATATTAAATTATAATCAAAATAAAATAACTACTCGCACAAAGTGCGTTTGGTGGATATTTTAAATTGCAGTATTTGCTATTGGCATCAGTATGCCCTTTCTGTTCACTTCATTAGCAGCAACCAAACATTTCCCTTTCTTACATAGACCAGTTATTTTCTATATTTTCTATATCAATCCCATTACTTCATTTATGTAAACTAGATACGTGTAAATTTGAATTAACAGTTAACTAATAATTATAATTATATGCTAAAATATAATTTAGTCCGTCTGCTTGGTTCGTCTTCTTTTGTTTGTGAGAAATGAAGAACTACCCTATAGTTGTAAGTATATATATAATCTAGCAATTAGTGGCGGTGGCCGACCCTGAGCCCATATTTTTAATTAGTCTAAAATTTTTGAAAATTTTCATATTTTACCCATAAAAGTGATTTTTTTTTCAATTTCACCCTACTAATTTTTCAAGGAACAATTTTCATTCCTAAAAAATTTTGAGGAAAAAAAATTTGCCCCCCTTCCTGTAAATCCTGATTCCGCCACTGCTGGCATTGGATCAAGTGTCTTAAATTTTACTACCTCCGTGTTTTTCATTTCTTTACAGTTGTTTTTCACAAATACCAATAAAATCAACTTTTCACCAATACCAAAATAAAAATAATAATAAACAATTACTAACATTTTTAAAAACTTACTTTTTCACTAATATCAATAAAAAAATAATAATAAATAATTACAAAACTTACCATAAATGGAAACGTAAGGAAATGAAAAACACACCCAAAAATAGAAACGTAAAGAACCTGAAAACACGGAGATAGTAATATTTACCTCAATATATATATATATATATATATATGGAAAGGAGCTAAATATAACCGTTAAATCCAAACATTAAAGTACCTAATGTCCCATAATATTTAATCTGTGCCGGCCCTCTCCTGCCCCTAAAGGTCGTCTAACCTCTAAAATAATACGTGATTAGGGCAATATTTTACAATTTTAATTAAAGCAAGTAAAGAAAAAAGCAAAATTTTATATTAGTAAGTTGAAGACTTATTGGTCATTTTAATAGTTCAAATAAAATAACAAATCCCCACACTCAAATAAGTCAAAAATATTGAAAACAAAATACACTTGCAATTAAAAAATTTTATCTCAATTGAAAATTGTATTCAATTTTTTTTTTTTTTTTTTTGGATTTTTTTAATGGAAGTCTATTTATACTATGGTGCGTTGGGTAGTATAAACACAAGACTTTTGAAATTTCAAAGAGACTAATTTAGCTTGAAGAAAATTAAATTAGATGTAGAAATTTTCAAAGCCTACATTTCTTTAAATTTTCCGCGTGCTCTTCCATTTCTTAGGGTGAAAATAAATCTAAATTCAATTAGCCAACCAATTTGAGAATTTTCCTGTAAAAATGTGGCGCCTGGCAACTTAGGGCCCACCATTTGCCCAACTTTAGCGGTCAGCTCCTCGTTACATATACCGCGAAGTACATGACTTGGATGTACGGAGTACGGAATGTTTGGAATTTTCCGCTTTCTTTTTTTGAAATAGGAATTTTCTGCCTTTTATTCATTCACAAATACTGTATATTTTTCATTAAAAAAAAAAAACCTCCATCCATTCTGTTTATTTAGAAAAATTACATTTTTTAATAAATTAAAAAAGTAATTTAACTATAATTTTTAGTCATAAAGTTCTTAAAATACCACCAAATTCACTTTGCACCGAAAATTAAAGATGTAATGTAGCATATGGAGTTTGGTCTCCAATTTGAGAAGTAACGGTGTTTTTCAATATCCAAGGCAGAAAAATGGACATTTTTAATGATTACAGATATTGATTTCTGTGTAACATTTGAAGCACAAAATGCAAAAATTTATAAGTGTATGATTGAATTTGGTGCATATATTTGAAATGTCTCAACAAAACTGAAATACATATCACAAAATTAATAACTTTAACAATGTTTTTGAACGTAAAGATGTAAAACAAAAATATTGGTATTTATATAAGTGAAGTTATTTGAAGAACAAAATTAGTCGTGGCAGACTTTTGTGAAGCGATCACAAAATTGTATTTATTTTTAATTAAGTAAATATGATTATGCTAAAGAAATAAATGAATTAATTTTTGCTATAATACTCTTTTTTAGATTCCCAAATTCATGCAGATATGTGAACGAAAAAATAAAACTGTTGTCTAATTATAGCAATAGAGAGAAAAGCTGACATGAACTTATGTAATACTGGTAAAAATAATTTTATTTGTCCTTCGTCTTCATTAAGATTTTGGAGGGAGTGTAAAAATTTCAATACCAAAACTTAAAAACTTCAAGATAATTGAAATTAGGTGGAATTGGTAATTTTCTTTAAAATGTTCACTAATTCCTGCAATAGTGCTTTCTTTTATGGCGGACTTGAAGTCAAGTTTTTTTGCAAAAATGGAAAACTCTTGAACTTCTGATAACAAAATTTGAAGAATTGTGTAGTTCTTTTCTTTCCTCTTTTTTGCCATGGACTCCCATGAAACCATCATTCCCTATGTAAACAATATGAACTCACCCACCACTAATGAATTTAGCCCTCCATTTTGTCTTGTTCTATTACATGATCTCAATTTAAGTCCATCTGAAGAAGAAATCCAATATCATTACCACATTTTGGCATCCACGAATATGAAGGACATACAAATTCTAGAAGATGCAACAAAAGAAAGAATATTTCATTGGAACTTAAGATGGCCATAGTCTCCATGCTCATTTCTAATTTAAAGGATGGGTTTAAGACAAGTGCACAGATTGCCCAAAATGTGACCACAGCTTTCAACATTTCAATCAATTCTGTGTACAAGATTTGGCATATTGCAAGGTACAATAAAAAAAAAAAGAATGGAATGAAAGGACCGTGGAATGGAGGTGAAAAAAAGATTCACATCACTATTCAACAAATTAAGACAATCCCACTTAGTAGACGTATAAGTATATACAGATTTACAGCTGAGTTGAATATTTCAATTTCAACACTTCATAAGAAGATTGAAGATGGAAAAATAAAAGCGCACTCTAATACATGACATCGTTTTGGCATTGGCAGAATTTCAGAAATTGCTACTAGAATCAAGGGGAAGAAGAAAGGATTCGAACCGGAGACCTGTTTGGATAATCGGAAAAATTCATCCGTTATGGCCAACAACACTCATACCAAATTGAAGATGGAAGAGAGGATTGTAGTAGTGTCCGAGTCGGCGGCAAAGGATCGTCGGAAGTTGTCGGATTTTTCATTCGAAGTATCGGGTTCCATGACCAAAACCCTCTAGCCAAATAAAGAAGATGGAGTGTTTTTAAATTTTTGTTTTATTTTTATTTTTTCTAATTTAGAAAAATTATAAAATAATACATCAAGGTTAAAATAGAAAAATTATTATAATTTTTAATAAAAATTTGAAAAATTTTAATAAAAGGATAGAATTGTGGGCCAAAATAAAAACATATGGATAAATTAGTGTATTTAAAAATATAGAGGAAAATTGTAAATTTTTCTTATTTTAACAATAAATACAAAATTGAACTTATCAACCAGGTACTATTATAAACATATTAAATCTTTATTGATGAAAAAAAAAATTCATAAATTTGGACAAGTGAGATATTTTATGGTTTTATTTATTATTATGTGGTTGAGCGAGCCAAGAATAAATGCCTTCGCTCCCATATAACAAACAGACAGAATTCCTCAATTCTCAATTAATACTATGCCACCCAGTCAAGAGAAGGTGAAGCTTCCTTCCTTCGATGCAACTGTGTGAATTTTCATTTTCGAGGAACCTCATCGACACACGTCCATTGCAAAGGACATAATCGGAATTACACTATTGTAGAGCTACCAACCCCAGTTATCCTTCCTACCCCAGGAAATTGTTCCACTGGTTTCTACGCTGCTTACGTGGCAACTTAATCAGTTTCTTGGAAGCAAGCAACGTGATTATTTCCACTCCCAATTGGAATTCTATATTGACACGGAACGCCATTTCGTATCCTGAATGTCCAATCAAAAAACGATAAATTAAAATTGAAACTAATTAAATAATAATCTAACTGTGATATACGTTCCCCACTACAATTTGATTGACCAAGTTCGTACTGACCGGACGAACCGGATAGCCAGTCGTATTTGTCAAGTACAACCGCTCCGCTTAACGACCTTTTTAGTGAAAAATCTACAATCATCTGGCCGTTCGTTTATCTGACCTTTGACCATTATTTTGCATGATTGATTTCAGAATCGCGTGCTGCCGACCATATCATAACTATTTTTCTCCCATTTTTCATTTTCTTTTGACTTTCAAATAATTAAAGCAATTTGTTAAAAAAAAAAATAAAGCAATTTTATTTATTTATTTTTAATTTTATATACATTTTCGTCCCTTTATATACAACCTTCCTTCCCACCAGAAGCTCTGCTTCTTCTCCTTTGCAATTTTCACTCTGACACCCACCTCCACCGCCACCTTTCGCCACCCCCAACCGCTAGCATCACCACGTCTGCTAGCCTGATTCTTAAAGAAGAATTTGATTCTCCAGAACAAACAGAGACTTAAATTCGAATGAGAGTCTATATTTATATAAATTAATATGTCAAATATACCAACATCTCTTTCTGAGGTATGTCTTACTCTCTTCCGTTTAACCATGTCCATCGCAGACCCTTGGCCCTTTTCCTGAACCATACTATACTCTAACAAATCGTATTTCCTCAGAAACCAAAGGTGTATTTGTAAATTGTAATTTGTAATTGTAGTGTAGTCTCTCTCCCGGTCATGAAGAAGATTAGAGGATTCAAGATTGGACGGCGGTTAATCCGAATTTCCAGGTGGATTTTCCGGCGGACTCGGTGCCCATCAAAGTACAGCAGGCTAAGCTCACCGGAACAATCAAAATCGTGCAAATTGAAGCCTTTCGTGAAGCTTATCAACTGGGGTCGCCGCTTAACAAGCGAAGCCAAATCAATCTGCTCTTCAAAACATGGGTCGGGTTACATACCCGTAGGAGAAGAGCCTATACTTGAAAAACCGGTGACGGTGCCAAAAGGACACTTGGCCGTGTACGTCGGTCAGAAAGACGGAGATTTCCATAGAGTTTTGGTACCTGTAATATACATTAACCATCCTCTGTTCGGGGATCTATTGAGAGAAGCAGAAAGAGAATATGGGTTCGACCAACAAGGTGGGATCACGATTCCTTGCCGATACTCGGAGTTTGAGAGTGTCCAAACCCGAATCGCAGCAGGGTCGGCCGGTCGAAAACGTAACCATTATTATGGAGGTGGTTTATATTAGCAGATGATGACGATAATATATTTGTGATAGTGATAAGATGGGTTTAGAATTTTTGGTAAGAATTTAAGTATTGATTTGGTTTTGCCTTTTCTTTTAGGCCTTTGTCCACTTTTTTGAAAGTATTTTGCTTTTTCTTTTTTACTTTATATCTGTAATGAATATAGTTAGTTGTAAATTGGTATACTTTTTTTTGCCTTTGCTATTTTTAGTGGTTGATGATGATGTTTGAGAAGGATGATTGAAAATTCACACCACTCATGTGCCTATACTTTTAGACGTAAAATACATCAGAAGTTCAACAATAACAATTTTTGAAGTTACGTATTCATAGCTCAACTCGAAACAACTCTACGTGTTTACTTCTATTTCCAGAAATTTTTTAATTTGAATTGAGGAGCCAAGAATGTTTAACTACAGTTTGCGTTTAGTTGGGAAGAAAATGTTCGGCTTCGGTCATATTTTTCTGTCTAAAACGAGTGTGAGGTTGTAATTTATTTTGTGTGTTTGGTATAACTACAATTTGTTTTTTTTAAAGAGATGGTAGAACTAGATATTTGGCCTTATTTTTATCGATGCTATCCTAACTTTAGAAGTTGTAAAACTTTGATACGTTTATCTTCAAATTGTCACTATGATATATTCCAACTTTAGAAACTGTAACGTTGATGGTACCCGAAAACGGAATTTGAATTTTTCAATAGGGAAATTCTTGCTAAATTTTACCAATATTACTTAAATTTTAGAGGTATTAGCATAATAGTTCCTAAATTTTTATTTTTTTTCCCTAAAAAATTCATGTATTTCACATAAATATACATTGAACATACCTTTAGACGAAAATAACTGTTCTTCTAGTTAAAAAAAAAAAAAAAAAGAAATTCATTTCTCATTTTGAGTTCCTAAATTGATTTTTTTTTTTTAACAAAAAAAAAATTCATTTCTCATAAGCCTGGATATTTGAGTAGTGTTTGTTTTGGTAATATTTATTCTACAAAATACTATTTAAGTTTCTGAAAGTTGTTTTTTAGTATTTTAAAACATTAAAACTACTTAAAAAATTATTTCCAAATACAACTTTCATTCTACTATTCTTAAATTTTGGAATTTCAATTATTCATGCATCAGGTGAGGATACATCTTTTCCCAACATGCCTAATTTTAATTAGTCTACAAGAAGAATCAAATAGCCTATAAACCATCACCAACCCATACACATTATTACCATAAATATGATATTACGTAAACTCACTTGTCCAAATTCCAATGGTTTATTTTCTTATGTGCTGGAATATAGGAAAGCCGTTTAGAAACTTAATTCTTGGAATATTCAAAGAAATTTAAAAAAAAAAAAAAGAATTTCCTCCTTTTTTTTATGTTCAAGAAAAATAAAATTTCATTAAAAAAATAAAAATTTGCCGTCCCTATATTGAGGACCATATGGGCCATTATCTGAATTGATAGTGGCGATAATGTCGAATATTTTCTTCTTAAAAATTCAACTATGGGGTTTTTGGACGCCAGCCAGCTATTGGCCGTTGGTTGCCCCAGTTACAAGTTGATGAACGGTGATGATGATAGATGTGAATAGGATGGGCACTTGGATAGTGTTGAGGTATATATGTGCTATGTAAAAGCAGTTCCATATTCTATATATGGACCAAATGATCTGTAACACATATATACATATATATTATGCTATTCTTAAGTCCTAGTCAATTTTTATGGAAGTCCTAGTTGCAATTTGCAAATCATAATTTTTTTAATAAGAAAATTTTAGTTTTCTTTAATCCAATTTTATGTAAATTTTTTCTTAATAAAATTAATTTATATTCAACTTTGTTATCATTGCTAAAAGGTGATTATTATGAGAACAAATGTCAACTCAGTTGGTAGAGTATTGTTATTCTAGACATTGATTCAAATAACGGTAATGGCTACAATCGCGGTCGCGTGTAAAGGTAACGGTAACGGACCTATCGTTGTGATAAATAACGGTAACAGCCTGTGAAGCTGCAAATTTTTTTTGAAAAATTGTAAAATTTTGGAATCAATATATTTTGAAGGTGTTCATGAATAAAATAAGTATACAATAGTTTAATAAACATAACTACAATACAAAAAACATTAATTATATTGTCTCACATAATAATTGTACATATACTATAATAAATCTATTAACTAATGCATTGTTTCACATTATAATCATACAGACAATATCATAGAGTTTATAAATACTACAAAACAAAACAAATATTCAAGAGATAACATATATAAAATAACATCAATACCAAAAGGAGTGCCTATGAGGTGTAA
>CATIWJ010161596.1:0-11902 GCA_949640765.1 Croton laevigatus | reverse complement strand
GACCACTAGAATTCGATAAATTATGATCATTATCGTAATGTCCTCTTTTATTGATAACTATTTTATCGGTACATGTTTAATACTTGGTTCCATTTTTATTGATTACATTCGGTTCTATGGCGAATATCTTGTTTCATATTTATTTCAATTCCTTATTGATATTCATAATTATTTTTCCTTATTAAATAAATTTGATTAAAACGCATTCAATTGATAACTGTAGGTTCTAGGGTGCCGTCGCGCGCGAGACCGGGTGGTCGCGAACGCGGGGCCTACATCTTGTTATTATCGCGGTCGCGCTGGTAACATAGGACAGTCGCGCTCGCGATGAACACAAGGTATGTGACCGTCGCGCGCGCGACAAATCCTTAAAATGCTTCTGCCCGTCCAGGCATTTTGTCGCGAGCGCGACACCCACACGAGGTGTGACCGTTGCGCGCGCGACACCTGATCGGGATGTGACAGATGTAGTCAAGTATGTCAGGTCATCTCCTGCTAGACTGAAACGATTCAAAGAAGCTGCTTTACAAGAAAAAGTTGATTGCGATCATGGATTGTGTTTAGATGTACTTACTAGGTGGAACTCCACCTATTTAATGTTGCAGGCTACTTTAAAGTATGAGCAAGAATTTGATGCATATAGCGATTTGGATCCTTTTTATAAGTCGTCCTTGAAAGAAGATCTTGGCAAACCTGAGAGTGATGATTGGACTAAAGTGTGATGATTGGACTAAAGTAAGAAGAATGGTGGATCTTCTAAAAGTCTTTTATGACGTGACTCTTCATATATCAGGTACTTTATATGTTACTAGTAACTTATTTTTTAATCAGTTAAGTACTATTGATTAGATATTGCAAACTTGGGCGAAGAGTGGGGATGACGCATTGAGGTGTATGGGAGTAATCATGAAAGAGAAGTTTGACAAGTATTGGGGTGATTCCGGTAAGATGAACAAGCTCATTTACATAGCTTCCATTTTTTATCCGAGGGACAAAATGGAGTACATGGAGGCTTTGCTACAAAAAAACACATGGTGCGGTAAAGGGAACCGAATTGTTTTGTTCGATTAAAAAATCCTTACATGTGCTTTTTAAAGAGTATGGAAAAGCAGTGGATAAGTCTGCCGATTCACTTCCTACTAATTCAAATGCTGTCATTGATTTCGAAGATGATGTTGGTGATATGAGTACACAAGATTTGAGAAGCTTTGTCAGGAAATAGAAAATTGCATATGGAGATTTTGAAGCCCAAAAATCAGAATTGGAAATGTATTTGGAAGAGTCTGTCCATAAAGATATTTAACAATTTGACATTTTGAGTTGGTAGAGAATTAATTCAATTAGGTTTCCTATTCTTGGAAAAATGGCACAAGATATATTGGCTATTCCTATCTCTACGGTGGCTTCGGAAGCGGCATTTAGTGAGGGAGGAAGAGTTCTTGATGCATTTAGGAGTTCCTTGAATCCTACGACAGCCGAAGCTCTTATTTGTGCTAGAGATTGGTTCCGGAAAGGTGATGACCCTATGTGCATTGAAGAATCAATTCATGATGTCGACAAATTTGATATTGGTATGGAGTTATAGTTTTATTTCATTTAATTTAATATTATTTACATTTTAATCATCTTGAAATTAACTTTTTTAATATTGTTCTTTCTTTCTTAGATGTGATTACGGCTGCACAAGGAGAAGACTCATCGTTTCCCCCCGCCTTTTCTATTGATTGATGGGATTTCCTTGCGTCATACTTGTTGATTTTGCTATTCATCTTGTTGTAGTAATGTTGAATTTTAATGTTTTTAATTGTGTTGTTGTTAAGTTATTAAAATGTTGAACTTATGATGGACTTTTTGAAAGACTGTAGGTTGTAATTTTTCGAGATTTATCATAATGTTGTGATGGATATATATATTTGATTTGTTGAATTTTAGGTGTAAGGTTTAAATTTTGTTGTGATGAATATATATATATATTTGATTTGTTGAATTGTAGGTGTATGGTTTAAATTTTGTTGAATTGTTGTGTTAGAATATATATTTGAATTGTTGTGATGGATATGTATATTTGTTCACAGGTTTTGTTTTAGGTTGAATTTAAGACGAATAAGTGTGTTTGAAGGTTGAAAATAGGGTTGAATTTATGATGAATAAGTATGTTTGAAGGTAGAAAATATAAATTCGGTTTGTAGTGTGTTTGAAGTTTGAAAAATATAAGCTGGAATGTGAAGCTTCTCAAATTCGGTTTTAACCGAACCGAATCGAAAAATTCGGTTCGTTTAAAATCGCTTTTTCTCCACAAAAATCGGTTTTCGGTTTTCTAAAAATAAATTCGGTTTACAATCGGTTCATTAAATTCGGTTCGGTTCGGTAAACCAAATCGAATTTGTACACCCCTACACAAAAGCATTAGGAATTTCACTAGCTCTTCACAAAGTTTAGTTATGAGAAACACAATTATGAAAGCTTCTTTATTTGAATAAATTTGGAGTGGTACTCATCTGCTCTTGTGTTAAAAACATTGAAGATTTTGATGTATCCTTTTCTGTGGTGGGAGATTATAGTTAATTCCCCATTTATTATTAAGATTACAGTTTTTTGGATGGATTGTTTCTAAGAAAGACGAGTATCAAGATTTTCTGTATTTTTCAATTTCTTTCCGGCAGCCATGAAAGAGGGAAGAGAAGAAGGGAATAGGTTTAGGGGTTTCTTTGAAGAAGATAATAAAAATGCAAAATCAATCATTTAATTCTTGAGTTTTTTCAAAAGGGTCCAAAAAAATTTATTTTGGTCCTCATACTGTTATTTTAACAGAAAAAATAGACAGAATGTTATTTTTGTTAGCGGAATTAAAACGCAGGAAGATTTTTGTTGTAGCACCCCTTAACCCAATTATAAATAATTGAATTAAAGAATATTACATTACATATAAACATGGTATATATATCATATTTATTACATAAATATAAGGGTACATTTTTTTTTATTCTATCTTAACTTGTGCTGTCTTCATTTGTACAGTATATATCAGTCTAAGTTTTTCGGGGCCACACGCTTTCTATACTTCTTTCGGAGACTTACAACTTCAGAATAAACCAAACTTGTTGAGCGATTACGCTCAGTGGATACTTTAACTATGATAAATAAAAACAATTTAAATGTTCATGCATATATTAAAAACATGATTCAAATATTTAAATAACATTTAATAAAATAATTCATCAAATAAAAATTGATCTTGAAATAAGTATAAATGCGTTATTAAAAATAAAACTTACTTGATTAACTCTACTAGATATCTAGATAAATTTACATTAACTTATTAAATCACTCGAAGACTAAACACCTGAAGGCTAAATATGTAACACCCTAATTTTTAAATATTTGTTTTAAATTAAAAGACTAATTTGAAAAAAATAAGATTATTTTGAGGAGTATTTTAGTAATTTTTAAACTACTGGTGTTTAAGTAAACAAACAAATTAATTAAGGACAAATAATAACTTAGTTTATACTACTATTTTTGTTTTATTACAATTATTTAAAATTACTATTATTATTATTATTATTATTATTATTAAGTGTAAGTAAGAAAAAAAATAAAGAAAGAGAATCAAAATTTGAAAATTAAAAAAAAAAGAAAGAAAAAAAGTGAAAATCGGGAATGAAGAAACAGGGGAAGGCAAAGAAGAAAAGAGGGAAGAGAAGAGGCGGGCTGCCGACGCCGCCTGCTCCAGACCGGCCGACGCGCCCCTCCGCTGTGAAGTAGGCTCTCCGACGAACTCGATGATGGTGACACGACGGTGAGATAGCAACCGAGGCGACCGGAAAAGCGGGAAGAAGAAAATGTGATCCCGATTTATCACTATTCACCGATTTCTTTTGAAGCATTTTTCGGCGTGCTCCGGTGTCGGATGGAAAATCTGAGACCACCGGTCAACTCCTCTCTTCAAGGGCTTTCTTTTGACATAAGCCTTGCCGCCGGAAATCACCGTTTTCTGGTGACCCAAGAAAGACACCGCCGAACAGCTTCCGGCGTAGATCCCGGTCGCTCCGGTGATCGAACGACGACTTTAAGACCTGATCTGGACTCCTCTTTACGAGAGCTTTTCGATGATATAGGCCTTGTTGCCGATCTATAGCCGGATTGAGACTCGTGTACAAAATGACCAATCGAAATTCTTGATTTTCCGACAAGCTCTGACCTAAATCTGGCCAGTTTGAGGGTAAATTCTTAATCCCCATTCCTTAAGCTTCATTTTGACGTTGAGTTTGCGTTGATTGGTCGCCAAATTTGAAAGTTGTGTTTTTCGAAGACCGATAAAATGGTTATTGTGATTTTTCTGTAAATCTGTCTATTATCTGTTGAGTATGATCGCATATGTGGACTCTTTGCAGTGATACGAAGCCATTGGTGTGCTTGGATTCAAAATCCGTCAAGTATCGCATTTTCCAGTGATCGGCCGGTGATCGGAATATTCTTCCGGTGACCAGAATATTCCTTCTCCAGTGAAAATTTTGACAGACCTTATTCTGCATCGTTTCGACGTGCTGAATCCGATTTTGGAATCGGTTTTACAATCCGAGGATCCGAACTATGAGAAAATGTAAATTTTGCAACTTGACAATTAGAATTTGGATAATTAATATATTTAAGTTGAAATATAATTTAATTGAAATTAAATTATAAGCAAAGGTAAATATAAATGTTGATATCAGATAAAAATAAATATAAAAATGACGCAGAAATATTAATGACGGATTAATTGGACTAAATGTTACTTAACATTATTATTAAATCAACAGTAAATGAAATTAATCAAGGATCCTAAGATATTATATTTTCAAACAAATTAAAAGGGAACATGATATATAATTAGATAATAGTAGTGTTGATTATGGAATCATTTTATTGTGATTAGTGGAAGAACAGAGGACAGTTCAAGAGGTATTGCAAAGATAGAAAATGCAAGGATATTGAAAGGACTAGTGCGTAGGACTTTATCTGCGGACTCTACCAGGTTCGATACTATTTAGTATTTGAACTGAAATTGATTTAAGTATCTATTTTAAGCATTTAATATTTTCATTGACTGAATAAATATTTTGTTGGGAACTCGAATGTGTGTTCGAGTCGTACTTAAATGTTTGTTGAATTTTAATACCGATGCGGTAATCGTTAATGCGATATCACTGGTATGGTAAAAACGGAATTGTGTTTAAATGAGATTTAAATATTATTTCTAATGAATAATATTTTTATTGAAGTATGAGAAATTGAGTTTAACTATTGACGAGTTTATATATATGATTTGTGAATTGGAAAGAAATATGATTGCAAAGTTGAGAAAAGAAATATTTACAGAAATATATACATTAAAATGATTTCTTCTATGTTTTGATGTTTGAGTGATATAAAACATGAATTCTACAATGATTTGATATTTTAGAGAAAACATGAAAAATAGCATTACGATGCTGGACAATTAATTAAATTGCAAAATGGAAATTGCATGGAATGAAATATTGTGATAAATGTTTTTATCAGAAATGAAAATTGAATTGAACACAACGATTGATAAATAATCAATCAAAGGAAACGAAATATGATTTTATACTCTACTTGGTTGATGGAACCTAGTGTTAAGTATATGTCGACATATGGGCAAAACTCTGTACAGGTTACACAATGAAATGTGATAATGAAATGAAATGAAAACAAATAGGCATGACTACGGGTTGCGGCCTATAAAATGGAAAATGGGTGTATACATGATATACGGCCCTAATGATTGAAAAATTGGTGTATACAGATATACGGCCAATACAAACAGCCATTGGTCTTATCCTTGGAATCCAACAAAGCTAGTAGAGTAAATGTTTTATTTGCTTGAAATGAAATAAGGATTTGAATTGCATAATTGAATTTCTGATTTGTTGGTTGCTCAATGCATTTATTTTTATTATTTACACAAAGAGATGAAATGAATTTGTCAACTGCAGTTAAAGACTGCTGTTTTATAAATTGATTTGAGAAATGCTTATAGTAAACAAATTATGTTTATTGTATCCACTGAGCATGGAGTTGCTCAGCGAGTTATGTTTGTAACTCGCAGGTCCGCAGCTAGAGAATCTGAGGGTCAGCAGTTTCTTGATCAACTCCTAGAAGAACAGACGTTGGTGTAAACTCCTGTTTATCATTTATCATAGATTGGCATGTACTAGTTAAATTAGAACATTAAATTATTTGAACACATGTGTAGTCGTTATTTATATATATAAAAAAAAATTTGAGGTGATTCTTAGTATTTCATATTTAAGCATATGAGTTACCGAAGTTAAGAGATCGCGTAACACTTCAGTATGGCTTATTCGTATGTTGGATTTGGGGTGTTACAAAACATAATTTATTCGAGCCGGTGATCGAACCCGTGTCATCGAAAAACTTAACTTGTCCGGGCCGGGGATCAAACCCGTGTCAGCGGAAATCACTTAATGGCCATATAATTCACTGAAAATGATATATCAATTCCTACATTGATTCAGTTTAAATAAATCCTAGTAGAGCTTAAAAACATCTTTCTCATAGTTTCCCTTTTTCCCAAAATCAATAATTCTCATCATAAATGTAACATCCGAAAATTTTAATGCTTGAATAACTTAAATAAGAAAAAGGATCAAATTGAAATTTATTAAAAATATTATATTAAATGAAAAATAAATTACATTAAATTTCGATAATGAATTAATGATGAAGATATATTTTATTAAATGTCTAAATAATAATTAGATCGAAGGAATAAGTATTTTAAGTATAATATAGTATTTTTCGACTCTGATGGCATTTTAGTTATTTTGACCCTTGAAAAATTATAAGTTTGAAATTAAGTCTTACAATATTTAAATTTGTAATCTAGACATCGTGATTATTATTTTCAATATAAATTTGTTATATTTTGAAAATCAGTTAATTTTTACCACACTGGGTAAAAAATGATAAAACAGTAAATTTTAGATTTACCAGGGTTAAATAGTAAAATATTAAACCAAGTGTCAGTATAATAAAAATGAAGTAAACCCTTAAGCAATTGTAAATCATTGTAAAGAAAGGTGAACCAATTTAAATAAATTTGAAAATTATGTAGAATTTAAGTAAAATCAAGTAAAAGTAAGTGTTAAAATTACAATTAAAATTCAGATTTCTTAAGAGACAAATTTAAGTAAATATTTGTGACATTTTTTTTTATCAAACATTAAAGATATAATTTGAAGAATTTAAAAAGAAATGAAAAAATGGATAAAAATAGATTAAAAGTAAAATGTAATTAAATTTTAAATGCAAGTAAAATTTGCATGTAAATAAAATATGTCACATACCATAATTGAACCAGAATTATTGATGAAAACAATGGGAAGTAAGTGGGAGACAAGAAATGAAATTTATTTTTGATATTTAGTGAATTAGTCAAAAGTAAATAGTAAATTAAAATAATTAGAAGCTAAAATACAAATTTAATAAAGTAATCTGGTCTATAAATCAACCCTAGATGTATGAGAGGTCATTAGAGTGTTCAAAATTTCGGATAGACATCAAAATTGAGAGAAAACACAAGAAAATCCGAACCCAGCCGAGTTTGCCTGCCAGCTCGCCCTCAGACGCAGCCTAGAGCCCTGTTGTTCTGTGAGCTAGCACGCCCGGATCGCCTGTCATTTTGATCCCGTCCGCAGTGCTCGGCATAACGCGCGCCTAACGAAAAATATCCGTTTCATCCTCAAACTTTCCCTTCCGTGTGCAAACTCGTCCTTCCGCCTACTGTTTCCATTCGATAATGGCTCAAAACTTATTTTCCCTCTTCAATCACGTCCAAATATCTGATTAAAATATAAATTAAGTTTAATTTTGAAATTAAATATTTTTAGGGTGTTAATAAATTAATTAAAGGCCAAGATTAAATTTAATACAGTTAAAATAAATATTTGAAATTGAGTTTTGAGAAAAATATTGCAAAATAAATATTTTATGAATTATTTAGTGGAAATTCTTAATTAATATTAAGATTAAAAATTTTAGAGACTTAATTAAATTATATGGACTTAATTAAATTATATGGACAACAAGATTAAGTCTAAAATATTTATGAAATGAGTTTAATTTAATTATTTGACAAAGAAATTTATTGAGTAACACTTGATTAAAAAAGTAATTGGACAATTGGACCAATTAACAAAGTTGGAAATTTAATACCAATATATGGACAGTTAAATTAAGAGACCCAATTAAAAATAATAATTATATGGACTTTTAGATGGATAAATTTTTAGACAAATACCTAATGACTTTGGGATATGGACAATGATAGGACAAAGGACAGTCCGAGAAATTAAGAGATAAAGAATGTAACAACGGAGACAAGTTTGATACTTTAATTATTGAAAAGTTAAATTTTATTTTATAGATGTTTTTATTAATTTACATTAAATGATTTGTTGGAATTAATTGGATTGAATGTTTATTTATTTTTATATATTTGAGATTGTGATCTCTGTTAATATGAGAAAGAATTAAGAATTTTAAATATTCTTAAGATTGGATAAAATAATACTTTGTTAATTAAAGATTTTTAAATATTGTTATATAAGATTTATTGTTATTATTATTATTATTAGTAGTATTATTATTATTATTATTAGGGCTGTTCAAAATAATCCGATCCTAAATAATTGAACGGAACTGATTTTTTAGTGATTGACCAAAATTAAACTATAGTTAACAATTGATTTGGTTAATTTGGCAAAAATGATTATTAATAAAGAAAACAGAATCAAAACATATTGTTAACGTAAACTTCTTATAGTTACGTAAGTGAGTGGCTCAAACGTTATCGTTACCGTTTCTGTTAATAATTGAGCGGTAATTGTGAGGAGTCAAAACTAATTCCGACACTAGGTAACTTTCTCTTTCTCTTTTATTCAAGACTTTCTTCGTCTCTCTTCCTCCGTGTACGTGGAATTCAGTTATATGATGGGTGTTTGGCATCTTGAATTTTTCTGTAATTTACCTGTTCCTGCAACTGTTTTTATGGAAGAGAAGAAGCCATAGCTCCAGCTCAAAGAAAGATGATAGAAGACTGTAAAATCGAACGAAAGCGAGAAAAGAAGTTTTGGGGGAAATGGGGTTTCCGGTATTTGACCCATCTGAATCAAATTCAATACCTAATTATTTATCTACCTCTGCCCACAACATTGGCGATGATGAAGATCTCGTTGAAAGTATTTCTCAATCTGTGTCAATTACAAGAATATTGACGACGTTATTCATGGTGTTAATAATTATCCTTCTCGTATGGATGGATTGAGCTTGGATACCTATAGTTCGTTTGCAAGCTGCAATAGAATAGAACTGATGACATGAATTCTCAGATTAAAAGCATTTAAAGTAACCCAACAGTCTGGAGGGAGGGATAAGCAGAAGAGCAGGGCCGTCTCAAATATTTACAGAAGCAGCTTGGTCTGGTCCCACACTAAGAGGAAAATCCACTTATTTGACCTTGGGGCTTTCGGCCCGTTACGAGAGACCCACTAGGCTCAAGAGTAGCCCATTACTTATGGAGCAGGAGACTTTAATTTCCAACTACGACCCTTTACCTTTTGATCTATAAAACATTGCCTACCAAATTCCTTACAGTAAAAGGAAAGTTTTTTGAAAATGAGGTTTTGGGTATTTGACTCAGCCTCATCTGAGTCGAAGTCAATAACGGCATCCACTTCGTCTACCTTCGCCAGTAACAATACCCAAACTAGTTCTTCTCACTCTCGTGGAAGTGATGATGTGAGCATTCATAGTTATAGTTCGGTAGCCAACTACAAGGAAATTGATCAAATCAACGGTCATTTGTGTACTTACGTTGCTCCTGTGGAAGAACGGAGAAGAATTAATCGAGCTGCACTATCAATGGTGGTGATATTCGTAATTACGTTGCTCGTGGCGTTTGGTCTGATGATGATAAATTGCTGTTGGAAGTCACTACTCGGTACTCTCAGCGACTGCTTTCAACCGGTAATATGCTCATGTATTTCCATTTTTTAAGAGAAAAAATTGCATTGGATTTTATTGGATTCGACTGATATTCATGGCAGATCAAAGCCCGTCTATTCAGGAAGTTATTCAATTAGGAGTTATTCCTAGATTCATTAAGTTGCTTGCGAGGGAGGATTTTCCTCAACTTCAGGTTTGTATTTTGCAATTCTTCCATGATACTTTGTGTAACGCCAATCATATTTGTCAAATTGTGAGGAGAACGAGGATTCTTATTTTGAGAATTCAAAAATAAAAATTGAATAGTGACTTCTCAAATTCGTTTAAAAAATAAATTTCCTATCAACCTATATTCATCTTGTAATGTAATGTACACACGTCTTCTCGCTCTTATTTCATTCCATTTATTTATCAAAAGCCTGCAAGATTCTAACTACAATACTCATGCTAATGTTACCTATAAATGCCAAATTTATATAGTATGAGGCTGCAAGGGTGCTCAGAAAGATTGCCTCTGGAACCTCAGAGAACGTGCAGGCATTAATGATCATGGTGTAATTCCAGTTTTTGTGAAGCTTCTTACCTCTCCCATTGATGATATCTGGCAGGAGGTATTTAGTTTTTTCTAATCCTGCCATTTCTTGCAATTGTTGCATTTGTTATAGACTTATAGTTAGCCTGGGAGTTTGAGATTTTTAACTTAAACCTTTATGAAACTGTAGGCTGCATGGGCATTGGGAAATGTTGCTGCTGACTCACCAAAAAGCCGCGATCTTGTTCTCAGCCATGGAGCACTGGTTTCATTGCTGCCACAGTTGAATAAGCATACAGAGCTTTCAGTGTTGCAGACTGCATCCGGGACATTATCAAATTTTTGTAAAGGCCAGCCACAGCCTCAGTTTGAACAGGTTATTCTCTGCTTAATCATGTGCATCATTAGGTATATCTGAAGCTTTATTACCAGCTCTTTGAAGTTATGAAATCTAACGGACAGATGAGACCTGCACTTCCAGCACTCAGGCGTCTTTTGCATTTAGATGATGAACTTATTCTAATGTATGCCTGTATAGCACTTCGTTATCTTTCTGGTGGTACACATGACACAATCCAAGCTGTGATCGAGTCAGGTGTCTGCCCTCGACTTGTTGAGCTCCTTCTGTGAGTTTTATGCCATTGTTTACTTGTTTAACATTTCCTTTTCATCATTATATGAACTTGACAGTTTAATACATTTGCTTATTTTAGCCATCCAAGTCAAAAAGTTGTATTAAATGCACTTCGGACAGTTGGAAATATTGTGGATGGGGACAACATACAGAGTCAGGTACCAGGTTTCCCATAAAACTGCACTTCTCTTTTTGTGTTACACGGCATTTTTGAAAATATTATCGCAATGAAAATGTACAGAAGAAGATAATACCTTGACTGAAATATATTCTCCCTTTCTCCCTCCCTCTGTTGTTATGTCCTTGTGAAATTGTTCTTACTCGTAACGTGGCTAACTTTGATGGGATTTCTTGTTCTCAGTTTATGATAAATTGTGGTGCACTTCCATGTCTTCTAAGTCTGTTGACACATGACCATGAAAAGAACATTAAGATAGTAGCTTGTTGGATAATCACATGCTTTACAGCTAGCTACAAAATTCAGGTAAGGTTATATCAGCCCGTGAAGCTCATGATTTAAGCTGTGTGATGTGATCATGTAGTTCCCTTAAAAGTAAAATCTCAGGCTTCTGCAAATTTTTTTTGTGCGTTCATATCAAAAGAACACATTGAAGCTGTCATTTTCTCTTCAAATTTGAGTTCCCCAGATAGATGGTCTTATTCTATATACTTTCTGTACCATTTTAGGCTGTAATTGAGGCTGA
>CATIWJ010161557.1:0-23831 GCA_949640765.1 Croton laevigatus | reverse complement strand
CTTTGAAGATGGGATAAGAAAATATATTTCTATATGAACAAATAATTACTCATAAAAATGTTCAACAGTTGCAGTAACTTTGTCACCTCTGCTCACTAGCTTCCATGGCATAATAATCACCATTCAAACCATGGAAGGATGGTTCTTGTTTCCAAGGATGATTCTTGTTTGAGGCTTCTAAGCCTGAGACTGTTGTACCATTAACTTTGATGTCTCGTAAAATAGCAGAACCCGATCTATCAGTTATAGACGAGTCCTTGCAGTCTGAAACCTCAATTGGTAGAACTAGAAGTGACTCAGAATCAACTAAATCTGCACTCTTTGAAACCACCTCGCCTACAGAACAGTTTGAAGATTTGGACTGATCCATATTGTCAGAGTCTGTTATATATAAACCATTTTCAGATGATATTTCCATTGAAACTGGTACATTTGATTCTGGATCACATCCATTAGCAAGGTCGACACTTCTTTCAGATGCTAGAGAGTCTGATGATGATGAGCATTCTTGTTCTGTATTAGCACAATTGTTTGTGAAAGTATCTGATTCTGTTTCTGCTATTTGCTGCTGCTCATTCGAAGGTTCCACTGTTCTAAGGCATGATGGCCTAACAGAAGATCTGCTCCAAGCCAAAAAGAAAAAAACCATGAGCATTATCATTCATAAGAGATTTGAAGCAAGAAAATGACTTTTTTAACTAGAGCAGTAATCAAAAAGATTTTGAAAACTGGTAATTTCTCAAGCACTCAGTCGAGTCATTACTAATCCCTTCAAAGCCCAATCCATGGGTCAGAAGGGCACATAAAAACACATCATCAATCTTTCTATATGCTTTCTCTTCATAGGTTAGCATGTTTTACGAATATGATGCAGCCACTAGGTCAATTTCATTAAGCTACAATAAAATTGATAGATTTATACAAAATTCATAAATAAAAATGAAATAGGATGTTAATTAGCTAGCATTAGATATTAGCTTTTACCTGCTATATAACAGCATATATGCCCCTTGAGAAAGAACCTCTTCCAAATCAACTCTCCGAACCTGAGAAAAATGATAAAATACAATTAACCTCTCTACCCGAAAAGCCCTTGTTCGCCATATTTTTAACATTTTCCCATTTCAGTAATTCTCCAAATATACAACAGAAAAAAGCTACACTATCAACTAGAGGGAATTCAGAATTCAGGTACACTAATAAAACTACAAACAGCAACAGGGTAAATGTGGACGCTAATTCTCAGTGACCAAAGGTTAAATATATAAGTGTCAAAAGCAAAAATGGAAAAATTTCTAAAAGCAAGAAAAAAAAAATTATACAATATAATTGCGGTGTAGAGCGTGGTGGTTTGAGGTTTCTACCTTACAGTCATCAATTCTGTACCAGTTCCCATGGAAATCCTTAATATAGCATATGTAATGACCAAAAAATGATGCATTCAGCATATCCACATGGACCACAACAGCATAAAGCTTATACACATCTGTACCATCTCCTTCTTCGCTAGTATAAGGGCTGAGATCTAACGTCTCAGGAAAAGCTACTCTTTTGTTCAGTTTCCCAAACCTTCCACTCTGTAAAGAAAAATAACGATTAGAAAATTCATGGGGATGCAAGGCTAGAAGGGTTTTAAAAACTTGAAATGTTCATTCAATATAATGTCTTCATCTGAGACCTGAAATCTTTTTAAGGCAATTGTAAGTATATTTGGAGCCCGTCGAATGGTGAGACGCTTCCATGCCTTAACATAGTCATTGCACCTGTAAACAAGCATATTAAACACAGCTAATTTATGAATAAAATGGAGACACCGAAAGGATGGTATTTTTAGCAAATTTGCTACCCATTTTATTTTATTGTAATTATGTCATTCCTAGAGGGTTTGAACTGTATCAGACCAGCATGAAACGGAAATTCAACACTCAAACAACCCCCCCCCCCCCCCCCAACCCCCCACCAAAAAAAAAAATCTAGCTGTCATTTGACCGTATTGTAAGACCTCCAGCTAAAATAGAGACCTAAAGAAACATAAAAACCTCAATAGTTACTCAAAAGCAAACAATATAAGCAGACTTCCCAAAGGATTGTGCATATAAATGTATACTATACATATACAGTGAACAAATGCCTAAGGTAAGAAAAACAAAAACTATGGAACCTTATATTACAGGACAGATAGAAGAGGTGAAAGCACCGTACCCATCACATTTGTACATATTTTCTCCATGAAGCCACTCTTTTGCTGTGAATTGATCCAGGCATTCTTCTAAGGATGCGGCATCCCCATGAATTTCAACAGTTAAATCCATCATGTTTTCCAATTGATTTGAAACCTTTTCACATTTGGTACAAATCACCTAAGAAGTTAATCATAAAATCATAGGGGCATCAGGACCACCACTAAATTTTGTTAAAATGTTATAGTATGTTGAACCCATAGGTCAAAGTTTTAAAATCAATTCGTAAATAAATTTCACACATGCTCCAAGTATCAGAGTGAAAAGCCATTAAAAAGAAAGAAGACCTTGTCTTTTAGCAGTTTCCAAAATTAGATCCAATGAAAGGTTCACGCAGCCCAATGGTCTCTCACAACCCAAAGCACATTCACTAAATTGCATTTTATAACAGATCTTTAAACTAATAAAGAATTGCTATTATCACTTCCATTAAAGCCTTTCACTGCAAAATCCCTTTTGTGTACTTCATTTCGAAATTAAGCAGAAGAAGAATGGTTAATGATTCAATTTTACTCAGTGTCCACTATTTAATATGTGAATTCATTGCGTCCATAAATTGAGGCAAACAAATGAAAGACATCACAATGATATATCCACCCCATACCAAATCGTTTAGGAAAAGTCCAACTTCAAAAATCACATGAACTGTTTTTACTTAATTGACAATGACAATTGGTACAAACTTCTAAATAATGCCACACCGTTAGAACTTGCAGCAGTCCCCTCTATGCACAATGAAAAAGGAAATATTTCACAAAGAGCAGAGCAGTCAAGATTAGAAATATAAGATGCATAACCTGAGATTGTAGGTGACCACCAAAGGTATGTTGAACAATTGTAGTTTCTTGAGAGGAGGGACTAACAGCTTTTTCTCCACCAAATTCATCAAGACATACTGATTGCATGGTATCAATAGCAAATCTACAGCATGAAAAAAGAATGAACTCAACATGGAGACATTGAACCTAGATGAAATAAGTAAATATGATCTAAGACAAGTAATACAAACCTCATAAATTCGTGGGCATCCTCTTGTCTTCCATAGCCAAGATTACCGCCAATGTTGGGCAAGCGAGAAAGAATGCTCATAGGTGAAAACGGCTGTGAGCTTTTGCTTGCTCTTTCAACATGTGCTTGAAATTCACATAGAAAGCACCAATCATTGCATCTACCTGAGAAGCAAATTTTAAACTTGAGTGGCTGAAGTTATTATAGGCATTGCTTCAACAAAAGAGGAAAATTAAGTCATAAATAGAAATAATTCCCAAACTTACATTCTCCTTGATGACCTTTCTCCAACAAGTAGGCAACAAGTGGCCGTGTGAATGTGAGGCACTGCAGAACCACATTGGCAAAGCAACTGCGCATAGAATGCAGAATTAATAAACAAATTATAGAAACATTTAGTAAGGTATCATTGTATAAGTATCAAAACTGGGACTCAGGTTCAGGAAACCAAATTATGCAACATCTGCTCATAGCTGTCTGAGCATTGGTGCGAATGATTTATATGCAAATGCAAGTGAACTTAAATTGCATGAAAGTATGGTATATCTGACCTATTTCCACAATTTAAGAGCCCACAAGGAGGGAAGACTGCCTTGTCCCACTTGTAAAGTTTAATGAATTCATCATAGGGGAAAAGAACCTGCAAGTAACAATCTAAATTAATGCCTTTTGTTTATTGCACGCTATGAAAACCATGAAAACAAAATATCATGTCAAAACATATACCTCTCTCGGCTTCTTTACACGCTTAGTGGTTACATGCTTAGTGGTTCCACTAGAAGGAACCAGTGCAATACCAGAAAAAGTTCTGGCCCTGGAAGCAGCTGAAGCTTTTAATCCGAAGTTTGTTTTTGAATCTTGTGTTGAATCAACCTTGGGTTCCTTACATTTTGACTTGTGTCCAGATTTCCAATGAGCTTGTTGACATTTGGATGAGCTGAAAATAAGAACAGAGAGTAGAACATCCATGCAATGTAAGTTGAATACTGACCAAAAGTAATCCTTCATAATAGCACCTAGTGTAATTTGCTTACTATAATAAACTAACAGGCACAAAAGCAATTGTTAAAAATAACAAAAACCAGGAATAAACATGAAACAAGTGAAAAATGAGAAGGAACATTAGAAACACTAAATGATTAGATTTCTTCGGACTATAAAATATTAGCAAAGTAAACCAAAGTACATTAGTTGACATTTGACATCATAGCATTATAGACAATACCAACAGCAAGGGATATTTCTTAAAACATAATCTTCAGTTCTCCCAATTATTACACAAACTCCTGACTAAACAAACCCACATAGTTTATTAGATTATATTAGAATCTAATTTTGCAATTAACCTAACAAGCAGCAATTGCCTATCACAAAGTTTATACTAAACCCCATTATCTAGTTGTAATACCAAATGTGGTTGAAAATATCACAGGAACAATACTATGATAAAATTGGGGAAAAAAAAATTGACACTTCCTTAATACCCATAAAAAACCAGTAGACAATACTCATGATTAATAAATAACAACATAATTAAAATCATAATTGAAACAAACACAAAATTCGATAAAAACAATGATTAGATAGTACAGTACCAGTATCTAACAGATTTGCAACGGGAACACCGTTTCTCCCCATGGTTTCCGCAATTGGCACAAGAGAAACCCTCGGTTTCCCCCATATTAATCACCGGAACGGTATGATTCCGATCACTTGCTCCTCCGCCTTCGAAATTGGCGTCGACTTCGAAGTACTTCGACGCCGTATTCTTAACCAAGTGTAGCAATCCTAAAGCTATTATAAATACAGTGAATATAAATTGGAGGAACCAATTGAGATCCACAGTTATTCCACCGACATGCATCTAAATTATAAAAAAAATATATATTATTTCCCTTTAATTATATATAAATTAGCACTTCTCTTCTGTTATTCTTTTAGGGGAACAAATTAAAAATGAATGCTTTTGAGCGTAGCGAAGAAGGCAATCGAAAAGGGTTACTATTATTTAGGGTTTTGGAGAAAAATTAGGGAAAGTAAAGAGTCCTCTGTGTTAAATTAGGGTTAGTGATGTTTAGGAAAAGAGAAGAATTGGGAAGAAAGAAGAATAAAAGGGAAAAGTGGGGCCCTTTTTCAGTACTTTGCTAAAAATCAAATGTTTGTTTTTTGGTCTGATTTAGGTTAACCTATGAGAAAGAGCAACCTTATGATTAAGTAATGTGTCTTTTCTCTTTTTTTTTTTTGAAAATTAAGTAATGTATTTTTTTTTTTAATTTTTATTATTATGTAACGTTTGTATGTGACAATGTATTGGTATTTTATTAATTTTTTATGCCTAATAGGACCTTTTTTAAGAGCATGCCTAATAGGATTCATTGGGAAAAGAAATGTGTATAATTTGAGTTTAATGTGTATTTTTAAAAATTAATGCCAACGTAATTATTGAAAGTTTAAAAAGTATCTAAATTGACAAATAACATTTGCAAGTCTGTCATAGTAACCTAAGGTGATGAGATTAGTGACCCAACACTCTTTGACATTTGCAATAGTTTTATGAGTTCACCGTACTCTTACAGATATTTCCGCTGAACCGCTCCAGCCTTTTTAGTTTGAACTTCATAATAACTTTTGTAACTATTGGCAAAAAAAAAAAAACAAAAAAAAAAAAAATATATATATATATATAAACTAAAATATCCAAAAATCCATTAAATGTACTGCCATCAACTAAGCATTGAAAAATAAGCAATAAACAAAGGTATATTTGATGACATTACATTATTTAAGGAGAGATCAATAACTTAACTTATGTGTTATTTCAAAAAATACCTTAATTTATATGAAATCTTATTAATTTTTAAATTAAAATATATAAAAACTTTATATATTTTATATCTAATCATTTTATAGTAGTTAATACTATTAACATCAATATCGATAGTAAATTTATTGAATTAATAATTAAATATTTATATTTTCTTCAATAAATATAATAATAATACAGTAAAGATATAAATCTCCTTTTCAATATATACATATATTATATATAAGCTGCAAAATGAATTAATAGAGTGAAAGGTGGGTGTGTATAGGACTTCTTCTAGAATAGATAGTGGGTCTATTATTATTTAAGAAGCTTCTCAAGCTTATGACAAGGAATTAAACTTGCATGTTTTGGAAAAAGCTAATTTCAAATTTTTCTTACTTTTGAGGTGTTGTGCCTGAAAATGACTGGCAGTAAGTACTTGTATTAATTTCTCATGTAAAATTTTCTAACAATGACTTTGATCTTGGCTGGCTCAAGGGGCTGCATTTAAAGCAATAATTGCTTTAGGCCCTTAAATTTTAGGCCTAAAATTAGTTAGCATATAATTTTATAAGTAGGCTTCAAAACATAGTTTCAATTTAACAATAATTAATAAATTTTGTTAGTAATTAGAATTAACAACATATGATTAATGAAATTATTGGTTTATTTAGTACTAAGCCATAATTTAGAAATAATGTTGGCCATAAAAGTGATGCATTGGACCCAAAACTTTTTATTAATCATAAACTCAAATAACTTTCTACACTTTCTATTGTTTTTTCTAAAAGAAATTTTATTGTTAAATGCGTAATAATTTACCAAAACATGTGCTTTGACTTGTTTTTGGCCAAATCACAATCAAAAATACTTTGTATTCATACTCTCGACTTTAATCGCATAATTTTTAAAAGTTCCGTAATGTAGTCCGGCCTCCAAAATTAATCTTTAATTGTATTATACTCTGAACGCATAAAATCGTACTTTGAGGATCGAGCTACATCCAACCATCTATCAAAATCAATTTCCGAGCAAATACACTTCTCATGAAGTTTAACTTTCTTGGGTCATGGGTGAGTTTAAAATACCAATTTTCCCTCCAACTTCTTTTATACCTCATTTACACTTTAACTTATGCTCCAACTAGACACTTTAACTTCCATAGAAATAGCTTACTTCTATGAAATTCCAACTTCTCACAACTAAACAATGCATTAAACGTTCAAGTTCCTATGAAAAAAGAAGGGAAATAAAAGTAGAAAACCACTAATATTGCGAGGAAAACAAAAATATTGGGCTTAGTAGTGTTGGGATTCAAATCAAATTCCACAAGTGATCTTAGGTTTGTTTAAGAGACATTGATGGGCTAGCACCTTCAACACACATTTGTCAATAATGTCAATAATGGGCTAGGCTTTGAGTCCAATAAAGAAATGATAGCCCGTTACTATCCAACTCTGCATTCTACTACAATAAAGTACTATTTTTTATATTTCTAATCAAGAAAAATCTTACAATTTATGAGACAGATAAATATATTTTAATTAATTTAGCATTAAAATAAATATTTTTATTTTTTAACAGAATTTTTTTTACATAATTTAGCTATATATTAATAAATAATAAAACTAAATACATAAGAAATTTCTCATAATAAATAAATAAATAATTAATACTTGTTTAGAAAAATTAAATACTTTGTTAGGGATGATTTTGATTAAGTAACAAACTTATCATTTTGATTATATGATATTTGAAACTTTCTATAATGATGTTATTTTGAACACTAACTACATCCAAAGCTCACATACACTGAATAACCAATTGATGTGTTTCTTGCAATTTTTTATGTAAAGGATATAATTTACGGGTCAAATAACATGGGATAAACAATAGGACTAGGAGCATTTGAATAATATACACCAAACTGATGCTGATAGTATGGTCAGTAAGAATTGAATCCAAAACCTCTGCAACGAGTAACCACAATTTTTTTTTTTTTAAAGTATACATTAATTGCTTAGTTTATGCATAAAAAAAAGTGCTAATTAGTTATGCTTTTCCTTATTAGTATGCATTCATCTTCTAAACACCACATGTGAAGAACACTACGGAAATTTTCAACTTCGAATATCATAATGGACTGGTGATTAATGCATTAATTAGTAGTCTTATTAAGTCATTTATTTAAAATTTTTGTTTGTTATGTAGAGGGGAAGGAACCAAAGCCAAGTGCATCTTATGGTGCAATGCCTCGTCATAAAAACAATAATAAATGCCTCATTTTTAGAATAAAATAAAATAATAAATCTCTCATTTTTAATATACAATTTAAAATTAATAAAATTTATAAGTTGGGTTGGAGTTTTTTTTTTTATATAAACAATTTAATTTCAAATTTTTCTTTCTGATATTTGAATAAAGGAGAAATGTCATCGGAGACTTTTACATTTTATAATTTCCTTACTACATATAAGATGACTAATCATATCACGTCACATTCTGATCGACAGTCATATATATTCATACTACAAATACACAATATTACTAATTTTTTAGGTCATAATAACTACTATTACTTAATAGGGTTTAACACTTAAACTATAACTTTATTTGAAATTAGCATTTGGGTATAGAAATAGAAAATGATGTGACATGCAAATTAATTCATTTTGTCCCATAATCATCACCATGGAAAGTAAATCCGGATTAGGATGCTAAGCAATAAAACCCGGAGTGGTGTTTTCCACTAATTATAGGCACAAAGAACTTCAACTGAATATACACCTTTTTTTTTTGGCCTTTATCGTTGAAACGAGGTCCCATGTTTGCATGGAAATCTAGTACTTTAGTATGTCCTTTTAAGATTATGTTTTCTATTGTTACCAACATATCTTCACCGCCATATCCAAATGATAATAATAATAATAATAAATGATTTGTAATTCAGATTACAATTTTTAGCACATACCGATCTCTTATACAAACAACATCCCTAAACGGCAGGACATAGGGAAGGGGTTTGGAGTGTTGGATCTCATGAAAATTAGGATATATATTATTGGAATAAATAAAAAATATGTGTTTTAAAAGTGGCTCAGTAGAAAATGCTTATTATAACAAGTTATGTGCTCTGAATTTAATTATTAGAGTATAAATTTATTGTTATTTTTTGCCAATTTTTCTTCTAGGCTTTAAAATTTAAACTCATTTCACTTAAGAGTTGACTACTTCACTATTAAATGTCCATTATTATAAAGTAAAATTACATTGTGTAGAATTTTCTATTAAAAGTACGGCATGAAGTAGGAGCCTTGTTTTAAAACATTTAGATTTAAAATTAAATACAATTAAACTAAATTACAAAAGTATTAATTAAAATTAATGATAATTCTAAATAAAAGAAACAATAGTATGGGAGAAAATTTTAAATTAAGGCTGCATGACATGATGATAAATTAGTTGGAAGCTACCACCAGCACATAATATAAATACTTTGTTGGAGAATTATTGCTTTATCTAACTTTTATTATCTTCCCATGGGCCAACCTTTGCCATATGCATATATTATCCATTATATATATTATTACATAGGAAAAAAAATTAATATTTTTGTTACTGATAATCGGTTAATATTACTATTTAGTGATTCATTTTTAACAAAAATAAATTTATTTTTTTCATTGTTTGGCTTCGATTAACTATTTAGTCATTTTATCTAATTTATGAGTAATATTAGTCAAATTGAAAAAATTAACCAAACTATTAAGTGTGAAATAGTAATATTATTAATATAATATATCCGGTATATTTCATAAAATTAAATAGAAAAACTAAATCGTGGAACAAATAAAGGCATAGGGATGAGAATTTAATAAGTACATAGTAATACTAATATCAGCCAAATATAATATTAATCTCATTTAATATTAAATAATTTAAAAAAATTGTAACTTTTTAAAAATTGTTGGTTCATAAATTAATTAGAAAAAAAATAAAATGTACGGCTTTCTAACAATACATTTTCTTTTTTTTTTTTTTGTTCATACACTAATTAAAAATCCCATAAAATTTGGACTGGAGAGGCGTAGGAGACTACCTGGGTTGACGTCCACTGAATCACGACCAATTATTTTATTTAAAACGAAAACAATGTTATTTTTAAACAAAATAAAAATCATAGCTATGTTGAAACCCACCTGTTGAAAACGACGACGCCCCGTTGCTTCATCGTCATCACTATATATTTTTTTATTCTACACAATAACATATTCTTATGCCAGTATAAATTGACTGGATTGCCACGATATACGTTCATGTCCATGAACTGACTGTACTTTTTTTTTTTATTTTAAATTTGATGTATTGTATGATTGGTCACTTAGTGTGGATTTCCGTAGCAATCATCATCTTAAATATAAAAAAAACTCTCAATTAGTAATTATTGAAGTCTGACAAATTTTTTAATTTGGTGAGTGACGATCATGAACTATTTATAATAAGCTTAAGGGGTACTATTAGGTGGTTGGTTACCAAAAATAGAGAAGTTAAGACCCTAAAGAGGTGAGGTAAGTGTTCTAGAACAATAAAGTCAGTTATCCGTGACAAATCGATAGCCACAAGTGATTGGTGGCCCATAGAAAATCGGTGCCCTACCATTCTCTGAGTATAGAGGACCTGCTCTATAAAGAAAAATGGCGACCTTTATTTAGCCAAGATCAAGCGTCCTTTCCAAATCATCAATTTCCACCCTACTATATTGCAGGAACACTTACAATTATTATAATTAAATTAAATTAATCATTATTTCTGTTTTACTATAAAAAATTAAAACAGTAAATTAGTGGTAAGAACTGTACATTTATCGTGTCAATAAATTATTGTTAAATCGATCAATCCGTGTATTAGGGAGGGATGTCTCGTCTTTATATATATATAAGGAAAAAAGTTATTACTACTAAATTTTAGTGCACAACAATTAACTTATTTTATATTGCATAATTTGGAAGAATATTTTAAAATATTCAAAAGAAATATGATATGATATAACATTATGCCTTTGTTATATATATATATATATATATATTATATTTGAGACCGTTGATGGGATTATCGATATGTAATTAAATAAATGTTACTACCTTATTATATTTTGTTTACACACAAAATTAAACAAAGTGAAGAGTTTACAGATATTTTGTATTAAAATAACAGTAATAATTCCGAAAAAAAATAAATTGCAAGTTGTGCTATGGTCTCAATCATTGTTTAATTTTTATATCCAAAAGGCCAGAAATGGGCAATTGTTATCTGGCAATTCCTTACCTCTTATAGAAGCATACAATAATTCCGTCTTTTTTAATCAATAATCAGCTATTCGGATGCTGAATCACTTGACTTTTGATAAATCCGGATTCAAATCTGATAATAGTAAATAACTAACGACGACAAATTTTTATAACTGAAAATAGTGGGTGTTAGTAGGGCTACCTCGTTGAATTTCGAGGCTATGTGCCGATATTAAAAATGAGACCTTTAGAAAATAGAAATATATAAAAAGAACGAGAAGAAAAATTCTTTTTATTCATGCTTCAATTTTATTGACAAAATCGTAAATAACATTAGCGATGAAATTGAATGAAGGTGTAGAGGGACGGTTAAGAAGAATTTGATCAAATTGAGATTTTTGGTTTGATGAAAAGGAAAATTTCGTAGATTGAAAATAAAAGTTATGATTTTAAGCTTTTTTTCAGTTAAGCGTGCAAGAATGGAAAGTGACATGTGATTTCAGTTTTTTTTTAATAGAAGAAATTCTTAACTATTAGGCCCTCCTAAATTTTAAAGGTCCAGTGCGATCATTCACTTTACATATGCTAAAAGACGGGCCTGGATATTAGTCCCTTAAAATTGGAAAACTCGAGGCGAAATAGCCCCAACAACATCAGCTTGTACATAGGGTTCCCGCATCCAATGAAGGAGCTTCTAAAATTTTAACTCCAAACTACAAATCCACAGCCCCCTGAGCTGAAAAACATTGAATTAATTTGAGATAGTATTTGCTTCTTGATTTACATGTTTTTTTTAAAGAAAAAGTTGATTTTTTTTTTTTATAACATGAATATAACTCTAACACTCTAATGTGAAGTGTGAAGAGGGAGATATGAACTCCGTCCTCACATATGTAAGTGTAAGGTGTTTACCAACATGTTTAATTATATAAACACGGTGATTAGCGATTGATTTGTATTTAGATAGTATTAATTAATAAATTAATTAATTTCATCACTACAAAGAGGGGTCCAGATTTGTCACGTGCGAAATTACTACAAAACAAAGCTGCAAATGCCAGGAAGGAAATGTTTTTATTTTTTAAAATTTGTTGGTTGCATTTTTTTTTAAATTAAAAACTTTTAATTTATTAAATTAGGGTAGTAGACCATGCATGTCTCTCCAGTAGTTTCCAACTGTAAACCTGAATAAATTATAAATATGGCTATTTTACTGTTTTCATTCTAACAATATATTATAAAAAGAAAATAATTTATGAAAAAATTGCGTATTTCAGTTAATTGATTATTTTTCCTTTATATGTTTTCAAATTAACTGTTTTATATCTTATTTAAAAAATTATATTATTTTATTATTTATATTTTTATAGTTATTATTTATTAAGAAAACTCATAGTGAAATACTACCTCTATTTATTTTTCTCAATTTTTTATACCTTAAAAACACAAATACTAATAAAATCATATTTTTCACAAATATCAATACAGAAATAATAATAAACAATACTTAACACTTTACAAAACTTACCTTTTCATTAATACTAATAAAAAATAACTAAATAAATAATTACAAAATTTAATATAAATAAAAATATAAACAACCGAAAACACATTCAAAAAAAAAATGTAAACTACCCATAAATACGGCTAATTATTTATTTCTAGAATTTAACTTTAAAACATTTCCTATTTACTTCTAGGAGTTCATAATCAGTTAAAAACTTTAAGACCTTTCAAAAATAAAAAATTTATTAGACATTAAAAAGATGATTTTTATTTTTAAATTATTTTTATTTCTTTTATTTATTAATTACAATGAAAGCAATTGACCGTTAAAATGAAAATGTTCTCATAGCTTCAATGCCTCTCCGCTTCTGTGACACGTCACCTAGGAATCACAAATGGCGGGCAACAAGGAGCACTTCCTTTCTCCATTTAAAAAAAGAAAAAAAAATTCAACGTAACATTCATGTACAGAGAAAGTAAACAAATATATATATATATTGAAGATTTTGCGGAGGTGACTGAATGTAACCCAAAAAAAAAACAGAGAATAAAATATGAAGCGTTAATCGATTGTTTAATAATCGCAAATGTCTCCTTCTTCTTCTTCTTCCCCGTCTTTGTTTTTCCTTTCTTCTTTCACCTGCTCTCCTCTTTCTCTCTCTTCCTGGCTTTAATCTTAACCACTTTTTTTTTATTTTTTTTAACAATTGCAATGGAAAATTATTGACTCCTCAGCTATTGGAAGAGAAAGAGATTGCTCAGATCTAAAGTGAGAAAAGTCGGCGCACATTCCAACCAGAAAAGAAAGCTTCCTTTGTTTTTTCTACTCGGGCTTTTATTTGATTGCCAAGGTTAGTTTGATTCAATGCACTTGAAAATTTGATTGAATTTGTGTGTTCATGGAAGAATTTTGACTTTTGAGTTTCTTTTCTTTTGACTTGCTCTGTTTGGTTGTGTTGGATTTTAAAATTTTTTCACATAATTAAGTATTGAATTCTTATTATTACTGTCTTAATTACCGATTGATTAATTACAAGTTGTATTAGTGTTTAATTAATGATTGATTAATTATGGTTTTCCAGATGTTCTGTGTTGTTTGTTTGGTTGGAATAGATGCATAAAAAGGATATGGCAAGTGATTTTAAGTTAAGCAAAATGGAAAATGATCAAATTGATAAAATTGAAGATATGGATATTGAAGTTGTGTCTTCAATGTGGCCTGAAGATATAGATAGTGAGAAGCCATATAATGTAGAAAAGCCAAAAGGGGATCAAGATATGTTAGAAGAAGTTACTATAGTTGAGGAGCCAAGTATAGTTGATTTCCACCGTTTGATAGAGCTAACCAATTATACTGATAGAGGTTCTTCTCAGTTAGCTTACCTTGTTAAACACTGGGAGTATCAGCAGGCAACTGCGGTACGCCTTCTTAGAGAAGAGCTTGACATTTTAAACCAGCAAAGGCAGGAGGTTGAGCTTAAAGAGTTAAAGATATTAGAAGATTTTCGGTTCGATGAAGAAGGATATGGTGGTGATAAGCGTCCAATATCTATCTTAGATGAAGTTTTTGATATATATCTAGATCGTCCTCGAGGGAAAAAAGAAGTATTTGTTCAAAAAAAGAAGGTGGAAATAGATGCTGAGTATGATACTATTGCATATTGGAAGCAAAGGGCTATGCATTTAGAGAAATTGTTGGAAGCCAGTGTTCAAAGAGAGCAAATACTTATTGAGAAGTTACAAGAAAGTGTAAAAAATTTGGAAAGGCAGACTTCACCAGTTGAAGAATTATCTCAGATTCTGAAAAGAGCTGATAATTTCTTACATTTTATTCTGCAAAATGCTCCTGTTGTTATGGGCCATCAGGTAGCCATTGCTATTTTTTTGCTATTTTATTGTCTGTCCTAATGTTCTCTCTTGTTTTTTTTTTTTTAGCTCAAGAGCTTGTTGGTTAATGAAAACCATTTTGTTACAGGATAAAGAGTTACGATATCGATTTATCTACAATCATTTTCCAAGTTTGCAAGAGGAGGTAATAAATTGCAAATGGTGCCTTTTCTTCATGGAGTAGGGGTTCTGCCTTCTTGAAGTTTCCTGTTGTTTCTTCTTTAGAGAACTATTTGTTTCTGCAGAGTTTTTAACTCTCATGTCTTAAATTTTTTCTTTTCGCAGGATATTTTGGGGAAAACAGATATGGAAATATTTTCAGGAGCAGGAGTTAAGGAATCACATAATTTCAAGAAAGAAGTGCTTGAAAAAGGATTGCCTGCAAAGAGGGAAATTACTTTTGAGACAGAATTGTTTGGACTGAAGACATTTTTGATTTACGTAGAGCCTGTATTTAGCAAGTCAGGAGAGACAATTGGTATAAATTATATGGGAATGGATGTATCTGATCAGGTAAGTAGTAGTTCCTGTTTTCATGGATAATAATGGCCTTCAAAAGTGAAAGAGATGACAAATTTATGCTTCTAAATGTAAAACAGGTGAGGAAAAGAGAAAAGATGGCGAAACTTCGAGAAGAGATAGCAGTACAGAAAGCCAAGGAAAAAGAACTGAATAAAACAATCCATATAACAGGTTTTTTTTTTAACCAAAAGTTAGTGCCTAACTTGACATCCTGAAAGATGTTAAACTCTAATTATACTTCCTGGTGTTTTTTTTTTTTTTTTTTGCCCCTTTTTTTTTCAGAGGAGACAATGCGTGCAAAACAAATGCTAGCTACCATGTCTCATGAGATAAGATCTCCTCTAACTGGGGTTGTTAGTATGGCTGAGATCCTTTCTACCACGAACCTTGACCGTGAGCAAAGGCAGCTACTGAATGTAATGATGTCTTCAGGGGACTTGGTCCTTCAACTTATTAATGACATACTTGACCTTTCCAAGGTTGAATCTGGTGTTATGAAGTTGGAAGCTACAAAATTTCGACCCAGAGAGGTAGTAAAACATGTGTTGCAAACAGCAGCTGCATCATTGCAGAAAATGCTTACTTTGGAAGGACGCATCGCAGATGATGTTCCTATTGAGGTGAGACGGTAAAACAATTTATTTAAGCACACTTTAATGAAGTATCACTTATATGTGATATTTCTGACTTATTTTAACTTCAGGTTATTGGAGATGTTTTAAGGATTCGACAGATCCTTACCAATTTGATAAGGTACTGAATTCTTTTTACTATTCCTACGTTAACATATGTTGGATTAGGATTTAGATTTCTGATTTGGATTATCATATTAATGTACTATTTTCTTATTCACAGCAATGCGATCAAGTTTACTCATGAAGGGAAAGTAGGGATAAACCTTTATATGGTACCTGATCCAGGTTTTGGAAAAGCAGATGGAAACCATCTGAAATCATCTACATGTCAGCCAACTACAGATGCACCTAAAGAGGATAAATGCACATCCATACCTCATAATAACAGTGATCAAAATGGGTATCACAGTCCTTGTCAAAATCATTTGCTTCATGATGAACCTAGGACCCCAGTTCGGAAAGGAAATTTGATAAATGGTGATAAAGATGAGTCTCCATTAGCAGAAACAATAGTGTGGCTACGCTGTGATGTTTATGACACTGGAATTGGAATACCAGGTGCATGTCTAATATTATCGACTCATTTCTAAGAAATAACTGTACACTTACTAGATTTTTTTTTTTTGGTATCATGTAACAGAAAATGCTTTACCTACCCTATTTAAAAAATACATGCAAGTCAGTGCAGACCATGCTCGAAAATACGGTGGGACAGGGTTAGGCCTTGCAATCTGCAAACAGCTGGTACTGTCTTTTTCTCTTCAAAACTTATATTGCATATGCAATTTTCAGAGCACACTTGACGTTTTGGTGCATATTCTATTAGGTTGAGCTAATGGGTGGCCGACTTACTGTGTCTAGCAAAGTGAATTTTGGGTCTACTTTCACATTTGTTTTACCATACAAGGTATCAGTAATGTGTGATTCTTCTGATGATACTGATGAACTCTTGGAGATGGCCGATAATGACAGTGCAGCAGAGGATGAAACTGCTGGTTTCTTCTTGTTCCAACCACGTACTTTGGGATCTCTATTCTCTAATGGATGCACAAGAACTCAAAAATTATTACAACAGTCTATTGTTTCTCATAAATTGAATGGATTCTTGGAAAGTGGTTACCCTTTTACTTCTAATAACAGTAAATGCAAAGAGACAGATTTAGTTGATGATGCTTGTTCTATGGTTGATGTTGTGGACTTATTGTATGAACCTGAGAGTTCTTGTAGTCTCAACCCAGAACCTATTAACGGAAATGTAGTCCATAGAAGGAAGCAGTGTGAAGATGACACAAATAATCAATCACAAAATCACACAGCAGAATCCACTTGTGGTGCAGAGGTAAGCAGAAAAGTGGATACAAGTTCAAAGATAAATGAACACGAACGACCGTGTCAACCACATGACAAATCTGATGTACGTTCTCAGTGCACGACTACCAGCAGTTTGCAGGCGTCAACTTACAAATTGCATCCGAAGATCCTTCTTGTTGAAGACAACAAAATTAATGTAATGGTTACTAGATCAATGATGAAGCAAATAGGTCATAATATAGATGTTGCTAACAATGGAATCGAAGCTATCCGTGCAGTGAAGTGCAATTGTTATGATCTCATTTTGATGGTAATTTCTAGCAATGGCTCCTGAATCTGAATTTTCATCTGCTACTAATAACCTTTCACATTTGGTAATGTTTTGTTAGACTAACTTCGCAGGATGTTTGCATGCCGGAAATGGATGGCCTTCAAGCCACCAGGTTGATTCGTTCTTTTGAAGAAAGTGGCAGCTGGGATGAAGCTACAAAAGCTGGAATTGAATTACTCGGACCATCTTCAAATTCTTCTCCTACTACAAAGCGGACACCTATAATTGCGGTATGCATTGCGCTTTTTGATTTCTACAAGCAATGTTAGTTATTCTATGTTTAGTTAATAGAACCGAATTTCGCAAAATGCAGATGACAGCAAATGCATTATCAGAAAGTGCAGAAGAATGTTATGCAAATGGTATGGATTCATTTATTTCAAAGCCTGTCACTTTTCAGAAACTGAAAGAGTGTCTTGAACAATATCTTCCTTAATACCTCTTGTAAATTTGATATTTTGTGTAGATGAATTACATAGTGCTAGGAAAATTTTGTAGTCACTGTTTAGAGTAGAAGTTTATATTGTATAAATCAATCTATATATGTAACTGTCCAAGAACAGATTCCGCATCCTTTAGTGAAAGACTATTTTTCATTACTTGTGTTCAATAACTATGTAGTTTGTACCCGCAAAAACCCGTTCTGCTATCTTCCTGCAACTATTTTAATCAGATTGTGAAACAATAAGAATCTAACAAGGAAAATTTACTAAAACTTCTTTTAATTTTATCATATTCTACATTTTTCTTCCTATTTTTTTTTAATGGACAAAAATGTTTCTGCATTTTAAATTCGTTGGACAAACATATTATTTTGTCTATTTTTTCTGTTAAAATAATGGTAAAAGAAACAAAATATAATTTTACATGCTTTTTTAAAAAAGTTCAAGAATTAAGAGACTGTTTTATTATTACATTTTGGTCCCTTAATTCTTGAACTTTTCAAAATGAGCCGTAAAATTATATTTTATTTCGTTTACCGTTGTTTTAATAGAAAAAATGGATAGAAGAGTATATTTGTCCAACGGAATTAAAACGTAGAAATATTTTTGTCCACTTAAAAAGAAAAAAGAAGAAAAATATAGAATAGAATAAAATCCCGAAAGGTTTTTGTAAATTTGCCATCTAATAATGTCATTTGATTTGTGTTAGCCTAGAAATTATAACAACCAAACAACGCAATTTTTTTTAATATTTCTTCTGTATGGAAATTGAGATCCTAAAGGAGTAAGCAATATGTATTTAATAAAGCCTAGATACAAAGTTGGATAGAATCAACTTTGCTATCATTTTATCAATCAAACACACACGAATATGTATATTGGTTTTGCCCAAAACACTCCTAAAATTTATATTATTGATAGTAATTAATTAATTAAATTCAAATTATTTTCTAATAAAAAATACTATATAATTATTCATAATTAATTAAATTCACATCATATTTTAATAATAAATACTATTTTAATTATTAATTATTTAAATTTAAATTATATTCTCATAAAAAATATTATTTTAATTATTATAATTAAATTCAAATCATATTCCAACTATTTTAATTTTAAATATAACTAATAATTTTTTTCTTTTAATTTTTTTATTATAAAATAATTATAATAATAAATAAATATTTTTAAAATAATTTAATTTTTTTTAAACAACTAAATTTAAATTCTATAATATATAAAGTATGTTAAATTCGTATGTATGTTATGAGCTTTTAGCCTTTTAAGAGGCAATACTTTTTATTGAAGAATTCATAATATACATAGAATTGGAGAACATTTTTTAGTCAAAACTCAATGGTAAAAATATTAGGTTTATATATATTCGTATGAAGGTAATATAGTCTTTCAAAAAATAATATATAATTTTTAGTATATAATTTATTTATATTTTACATCAAACGCAAAGATGGTAATTAAGCACTTACCATGAGTTAATTACCCTAATTACCATGCTAATTACTACTACTATTTAATTAGCTACAAGCAGCCGGAACAAATCCAACTCTTCCTTTTGCAAGATCATGAACCACTTCAAATGTCTTTTGCTGAGTATTTCCAAGAACTGCGAAATCATCTTCTTTCCCATTTGGTGCAAAAGCCAAACACACTTTCTTAATTCCGATCACCGGAATCACAGTCCCGGTCACATGAACCTCCACCTCAACTCCTCCTTTAAAGAAAAACTTGATGATCAGTACTGAAATCTCTTCAAAATCACTGAAATCATAACACGTGTCCAGAAAGGAAGCACCGTCGGTCGCCGGATAGCCTTTCATCATTTCTTTGAACTTAGATTTCATAGCAGAGTACATAGTTGGTTGCAATCGCGTAATCACCGTACCGGAATCAATAATAGCTCCGGCTTTCGTATAAACTGAAACTTCAACGGCAAGTAAGTCTCCGCCTATGCTTATTCCGATGTTTTCAAGGCCGTAAAATGGTGTTTTTTCGAAAGCCGGCGATAGTGGAGTGAATTTTGCTCTGCTTCCAATTCTGCCGCCGAAACTGAGATGGGCGGTGGAGCTCGAGGACGATGGTATGCAATAGGAGAAGAGGTTTTTATAAATATCTTCTTTTTTTTTCTCCAAATTTTGTAAACACGATGAATTATAATTATTTTGGTTTATTCTTAAAAAAGATAATTATTTTTGTTTAGTTATTTCAAAAATTAAAAATTTTTCTCCTACATTTCAATTATGTTTCTAATGTGTTTGTTGGATATTCGCCAACCTAGTTTAACTATAAGTATAATACCACTTATTTACTAGAAGATATCCACTCAAAGCTTAGATAAAAAGAAAAGAGAGAGAGAGAGAGAGAGAGAGAGAATTTTCTAATAATAATTAATCTTATATATAAGAAAATACACATTTTAACAATTATAACACTTGAACATATTAGCGAAAAGTTTCAAATTTCCCTCCCCTTAGGATATCAATCTAAAAATAAAGCTTCAACATTGTTTTCTTGAAGCAACAACACAATTTATTTTCTCATATATATGGATTATGGAAATCTATAAAGAAACTATATAATTACCATTTAACACCACTACTAATTAGGTTTATTAAAATTAGGTACAACCGGCAGTAGCAAATCCAACTCTTCCACCACTAATATCATAAATCACCTCTAGAGTTTTCTGCTGCGTGTTGCCTATTATTGCAACATCTGTGGTTTTACTATTTCCAACAAAAGCCAAGCACATCTGATTCGGCCTGGTGCCGAAAAATACTCCCGTTTTATCAATTTCAACATTTGTCTTTTCGTTGAACGTCAAAACGATCTGAGGGAAACTAACATTCATGCTCTTGCTAAAATCGAAACACGTGTCAAATAATGAGAATGGATCAGCCGCTGGATACTGAGACATCATTTCTTTAAATGCCGATTTAAGTGCCGAGTAAGCTGCTGGTGGCAGCCGAGTGATGACAGTGCCGGAATCAATGATTGTGCCGGCGGATGTGAACACTGAATTCGGAATCTGCAGTTTTTGGCCTCCGACTGTGATTCCGGTGAGTTCGAGATCGTAAAAGTCGGAGGTGGTTGTTTTTAGAGGAACGTACTTTGGTGATTTTGATTGAGACGATCCGAAAGATAGAAAACCGGTGGAGCTTTGTGCTGGAAGACAGTAAGAAAAGAGTTTGTTATATTTCGCAGCGGTTTGCGATGCGACCGAGATATTATTCCGACCAAGTCCAAGCAACCCGGAGACGCTTCCGAATAAGCCTTGACTAATCTGAGAACAACCGAAGTAAAATTTTTCAAACGTATCGGTTGATCCTAGAGTTAATGTTTCTTGGCCCAAAAATCCAATTGTGAAGGACCCGTCGCCGTATTGGACGGCGTACTGACAATTTGTGGAAGAACATCTTGAAGCTGTAAGGCCGCCTGATTTTTATATACAGTAAGTAACTAATTATTAAATTAAATTGTTAATTAATCCAAGAAATGTGATTAATTAATTAATTAATTAATTACATCATGTACCTCCTTTGGAAGAGCAAAACGGAGAAGAGCAAGAAACGTTGGAATAGGAGGTGGATTTGGTCGGATCCAAAACATTGACGGTCGGCTTGCATTTAGACCAGGTAAGGCTGCTTCCGGTATCGAATATGACTGGTAATTCCTTTTTGGGTGTACCGAGTCCTATTGTAACAACATAATTTCCAGTGGAATATGTAGAACCTGTTTCAGCCGGAAGTGTAGTTGCTTTTGTCTCCTCCATATTGCCGGCGGCTGAGGTTTTGGAGAATCTTAAGTGAATTGATTTCACTCGAACTTGATCTTCGAGTAGAATATTCTCCAAGACACTGGGAGAATTTGTATTTTGTTGAGGATTTTGATGTTGGAAGCATGGACCATGCTTGTGAACCACCTTCAATGTTGCTGGATTTTTTGCAACTGAATAACGTTGGAATTGGAAGTAAATTGATGGTTAGATTTTTGGTAAAAAATTACTACCTCCGTATTTTTTATTTCTTTACATTCACTATTTCACCAATACCAACAAAATCAGTTTTTTACGAATACCAAGAAATGAATAATAATAAACAATTATAAAATCTTTAAAAAACTTACTTTTTTACTAATACCAACAAAAAAATTATAATAAATAATTACAAAACTTACCATAAATAAAAATATAAAAAATTCAAAAACACACTAAAAAATGAAAATGTAAAGAAACTAAAAATACGGAGGTAATAATGGATAATACAACACAATTAGCTAACTTTTTTATTCAATTTTAAGAATAGAGTGTAATTTTGTTATTTTTAAGCCTTCACATGTATTTTCATTTAAAAATATGTTTGTTTATTAAAGCATGGTCTGATATAACAATGGTTATACATACATGGCAATTCTACGGTTCTCGATCGAGAACTTCGAGGCATGCAACATTTTGATTTTTTTTTTTCAAAATTTTTCTTTTCGACTTGGATGGTAAATTGTCTATACTGAGTTCCAAGATGAATTTTAGTGTATTACAATTCACAGAAATCGATTCAGTATTATAAATTTCATATTACTGCAAATTCAACGGTCTCAATTATTTTATATTTAATTTACAATATAGAATTAAATTCTGTGAACTGTAATTCATTGAAATTAATTTCGGGACTCAGTACAAACAACGAAAAAATAAAATAAAATGTTATTTGTCTCGAATACTCCAACGAGACAAATAGAAATAGCCTTTAACTATTATTATAATAGTGAATTTGACTAATTGATCGTAAACTATACTATAGTATACGTACCATTGGAAGAGTGTTTACAAGTAGTTGATGGAAGCAAATTGCTAACTTCAATGGAATGAAGAAATTGATGAGAAATCTTTTTTGCTTGAAAGGCAAATGCATTATTTTCTAAAGAGGAGAAAAGGAATAAATAAAGAAGAGAAGCATATAAAAGATGCTTATGAGAGTTTGAAGTAGCCATTTGGACTAATTTTCTTTTCACTCTCATCTTCATTGTGTGTTATAACTCGTCCTATTTATAAGCAAGTTCCCTTTTTTTTTCCAGCTAATGTTGAAAATTCAAATAAAAATCATTATATTAAATTAATTAAAATTGACTAAATCCAATGCTTTATTCTAACATACTTGCTTGCTGAGGAAGTGGGGATAGAGAGAGAGACTACCCATATAAGGGTACAGTAAGTAATTGCTGTAATAGCTCCAATAAGAGAAATTCCAGCTATGGAATTCAAGTTGGGAAGCTGATGTATAATTTGCGCAAACTGTAAATAGCAAATACCATTCTACTAATGTTAATGGTTTCCCATTACAATTTTCTCCACAAGCAATTTGGGATAGTATTTTCATTGTTCCACCTCCTATCATTATCAGGGTCACACATGTGCCACCTGATAGATACATGATTGGAAATAGGGCTAGCAATTTCCCTAGCTTCTCACCTGATAAAAGTACGCCACAATATTAAAAATTTGCAATTACCAAAAACATAAATTACATTTGTAAAATTATAAATCAACATAAAAACTCTTTATTTGAAAAAAAAAATGTGTGTATTTTAGGATGCGTTTGATAAGAGGTTAAAAAAAGTTGTAATGTACTGAATCTATCTCGTTAATTTTCCTGTATTCTACAGATATTACAGTAAATAAAAAAAAAAGGAAGACCGACCGCCATTGTTCTGTACTTTACAATATTGTTCCAGTATTAAAAGTAATGTGAAATAAAAATCATTTTTTACGAAAAAGTAAAGTGTGCAACACATAAAAGTTTGGTCAATCATGCTTTTATTCATTTGATTGAAATTG